>PVJC01024786.1:0-25292 GCA_004026665.1 Murina feae | reverse complement strand
CCCCCCCCCCCCCCCCCCCGCTTTAGTGAGACTGAGGCCAGGGAATAGAAGGATACCCATGTACTCCATGGAATATTTAAAAGTTAGAAATCAAGCTAGCAAACCACTAAGAAAACCCAAGCTTCCGATTTTGACAAATGTATCTTCATCTTTACCTGGAAGGCAAGGTTCACATTTAGAATCCTGAAATCCCTGGATTCTCCGTTGGGTTGTGCTGGTGGAGGAGGGTTGACCTCAGCCCCCAGGCCTGCAACCTTTTTCTTCCCATCTCCAGCTCCTGAGCCACCCCAAGCTTCTCATGTGTGAGCTGGCATATACCAATAGACGCCATATGCACAGTTGCTCTGGGCCACCTGTCAGGCTGAGAGGGAATTTATTGTCGTCACATTCTTTCCTCAGGAGGATGGGCCTGGATAAGTGTTCAATGCAGGATATGGAAGGGAGTTCAGGAGATGCTGGGGCCTGTGGTACTGGGGTGTAGTGTTGAAGGAGAATGTATTAGCTTGCTAAGATGGCTCTGACAACATACCGCAAACTGGTTGGCTAAAACAACAGAAATGTGTTGTCTCACCATCTGGAGGCTGGAGGTCTGAGATCATGGTGTCAGCAGGGTTGGTTGCTCCTAAGGGCTGTGTGAGAGAATCTGCTCCATCCTTCTCCCCTAGCTTCTGGTGGTTTCTTGGAAATCGTTGACATTTCTTAGCTTGTAGATGCATCACCTTGATCTGTGCCTTCATCTTCACATGGCATTCTTCCCGTGTTCATGTCTGTGTCCAAATATCCTCCTCCTTATTATTTTATTATTATTATTTAAAAAATCTTTTTATGTTTTTTGGAGAGGAAGGCAGAGGGAGAGTGAGATAGAAACATTGAAGATGAGCAAGAATCACTGATCAGCTTCCTCCTGCACACTCTCTACTGGGGACTGAACCCAAAATCCGGGCATGTGCCCTGACGGGGAATCAAACTGTGACCTCCTGGTTCACAGGGTGATGCTAACCACCGAGAAACACTGTCTGGGCAAATACATCCCTTTTAAAAAACACCAGCCATACTGCATTAGGCCCATACTAATAAACCCATCCTAACCTGATCACATCTGCAAACAAGGTCTTATTTACAAATACGATCACATTCAGAGGTGCATAAGAACTTCAGCTTTTGCATTTTTGGAAGACACTTTTGAACCTATCACAGAGAGGAGGTGTGGGCTCCCTGTGGGTACATCCTCTAGGCTTCAGGGAGTTCTCATCCTAGAGGGAAGATTGCAGCTGAACAAGATCCACAGAGGGGCTCTTGAAAGCTCGGTGACTGTGGCAGGGACCCCTCTAACGGAAGTGCTGGGCACAGATTCTTTATCACTAACATCACGGCAATCTTTAATATGGGAAGATCCAACTAGTATAACAAGCAATGGAAAAGGTGTGGGCTCTTCCTCTGAATTTCCCTAGTTGGCCAAAGTAATAAAGGCTCTTTCCTATCCTGTGAATAGTCTTTCCAATCTAGTGCTCCTTATCAATCTATTTCTTCCTCACCCCTAATTCCCATTGCAACTTCCTACCCAGTCCATTTTATGGATGATGTGTTTCTGCTTTTTACAACCCAAAGTGTTGGTAGCATAGTAGCAGAGTGTGGCATGCCTTCAATACAAATGTGCCAGCTCTCTAGGCCTGTGACTTTTGCCGATCACATATTTAACGCATTAGCGTTGATTCTAGACAGTATATTTCTAGTTCTGAGGGCAGTCAGGCCTTCGACGTTGTGTATGTGGGTTATTTCTGAGCCTGTGTTTTAAAAATAATCCATGGCGGGAAGGAGGGGTATTCAATTCTGTGACTAAAACCAATCTCCTGGGAGCCAAAGAAACACACAGATAATGTTTATTCTCCACTCTAAAAATAGGTGGGCTGGTATTTTTAGTCATTCCCCGAAATATGGTGTCTGGACTCAAATTCAGCTGTGGATGCCTGTCTTTATGGGATCCAATGAGACTGGTAGTGCAGGGAGGAGCCATTGGGGTCAGATGTCAGGAAACAAAATGTTTCTAGGAGAGAAGCTGGGCCTTGCTACCGTTTTAAGGTTTCCAGCTAATGAGGGTGTAGTTCAATTTCAAACATTTTTAGAGTTAAAAAAACAAAAACAAAAACAACAACAAAGCAACCTCAAGGAATTATCGCGAGCATAAAGACCTGCGGTTGTTACATCGCAGGCTGTAAAAATGAGCTACTTCATCATCCCCTCAGATGAGGGTGAAAAGTGGTCTGGAATCACAACAAAATTAATTTGTTTGCTTGAGTGTAAATTTAAAACGACTTACCTGACTTTTTCTTCTTCTGTAATTTGCCAGAGTTAATTCAGTCCCAGTGGATTTTCTTTTTACCACCTTACTATAAAGTCTGATTCAGTTTCATACAGCCCCCTTCTCCCCTCCCCCAACTAATCACCAGACTAAATGTATGCTTTAAGGAAACCCCAGGCTATATAGCTTGTCCTTTTGTGATTTTTTTTTTATTGTTTAAAGTATTACATATGTCTCCCCCTCCCCTACCCCCATGTGATGTTTCTTGTACAGACTTTCTGGGACTCTAGGTGTGGGAGAGAAATGGGGATTCTTTATGGGCATTTAAAAAGTTTAAGAAAGCTTTCCAAATCAACAGGGTGATTTACAGTCCAAGTTTAAGGCATAATTTCTTTACCAGGTCTTACATCTACTGAATTACTGCTGGGGTTGAGCTCAGTTGTGAGGCTTTGAAAGGAGTGGAAAGAAACACGCAGTGAAAAAAATACCGAGGCTTGGATGTGTCAAACTTAAAAATAAAAACAGTTATTTCTGTCTTATATGACAAAGCTATCTTCCTTGCCTCACCAGCCTAGGACCAGAAATAAAAGGGCCTCATTCTCCAAATGAGGCTATGTGTGGGATTCAAACTAAACCCGTCCCACAGCAGATACATTTGGAAGACGTTTGATGTGACTTCGAAAGAATGTGTACTCAGTGTCATCATTGTGCCCCGCTGGGTGCGAAGGCACTGGGGTGCAGCAGACGATGTTCTTGTTGCATGTGTTGGGATGGAGAGACACCTCTGTGTCTTATTTCCAGCTGTTTGAAGGTTTGCTATATTCCTTATATAGACATTAGAAAGAAATTAGAAAATGAAACCCTTGCTTGCAATAATCGTGCCATTTCTCCACATGTTTGGGTACATTGGGGGAAGATATATGGCAAAAGGACCATGCGACTGGAAAAGAAAAGCCATATATGGTATAACAGCTATGCCATAGCGTCTGCTAAGCAGACAGGATTTTTAAAATGGTGTCCTCTGACTCCATCCCAAATTCATCCCTCTGTCTACAGTCAACCATTTCAGATCTCTCAAGGTAGAAATGATGGGCATTTTGACAGACAGTTGTGTCGTATTTTCCAGACTAATTTCTTTTAAAAAAAATTCTTTATTGTTGAAATTATTACATATATCTCCTTTTCCCCCCATTGTAGACTGATTTCTTTTAAAGTGCACTCTTGATATAATAACCATTCTAAGATTGATGACCATAATTTTAGATCCATTATTTTTTCCCCCTAAAACTCAATGTATAACTTCTTTTCTTTTTGGCTCCATGAAACAAAGTGTCTCAAAATCACCCACTCCAGTGTAGAGATGAGGACACCAAAGGCAGGTCACACAGGAGGTTAGTGACAAATGTGGGAACTCACATACTGTGGCCATTTTTTTCAAGTGCTCCCAAGAACCCTGACAAGACACTAGTGATTTTCTATCCCTTGTAATTAAAGTATGAAGAATTGACATTTTTCTCTGCTTGATATTCTCCACATGATCTTTTGGGAGGAGCTTGAGGATTTTTCTGGATTCCTGGGGCTTGTCTGTCTACCTCTCCTGACAGATCTGGACACAGCCCTGTGTGTGTCTGTCCCACTCAGCAGGACAGCGAATGGCAGGGCCCTGCTGTGATTTCACACTCATGCCTTTCTCCTCGGGCATCCAGGCTGGGATATATATACATACCATTACCACATCATTCACAACTTGCTGTCCATAAGCCAAGAATCACATCACCTTATCCCACACTCACATTAGCACGAATAATTTAAATCAACATTTCTTTTGGGCTGCATTGGGGGATACTGTTGTTTGGGAAGTCGGGTGCATCTACAGGGCCGGCTGACAGTGGTAGGTTTTCCTTGCCCTTGGTGGGCTCAAGTGCTTGTCTAAATACAGCCCCTTAACACTGCCTTGTTGTCGCGGCCCAGCAGGCAGTGATTTTGGCTCACTACATCACAGCCTCTCATGTTAACAAAGCCCTGTCTCTGCAGTTTTCCTGGTGTTAGCCTAAGGGGTGTCTGTCTGTCTGTGAGTGTGTTTGCTAGGAAAGTTTTCCTCCCTGGTGGAGGAAAAGGAAAAGAGAAGAAAGCCACAGAGTTCTCCAGAAATGCGTAGGACTCATTCAGATTTCATTGTGAGCTTAGATGCTCTTCTTCCTCCCCCAATCGTTTGAGGTCTTAAGTTGGAGTATCCTGAGGTATCACAGACTTGAATGATCTCTAACTTGGACAGTCAGCTTGAAGACAATCCAAACCTAAATACTCTTCCAGTCTCCTTGGCGCCTTTTAATAAGAACAACAGTGCATATTCTTTTCTCCAGAGTAAAGGGGACAGGGTGAGGAGGTGAACAAGACCCTCAAGATGCCCCCTTACCTGGTGCTTTACATTCTTTTGCATTTAGGATGTGACTTTTAAAAAAGACAATGCCAAGTGCAATAACAGATGTAATACTAATGTATGTGTGAGACAAAGAATGAACATATTGGGGAAACTTATAAAGTAGACTAGGAGAAAGAGATACTTTATGTTAGAAAACAGCTTTTTGAAGATGATGGTAGAATAAATGATCATTGAACATTTGATTAACTGGCATGCTATCCCCCTTGCCCCTATAAATCGTGATTATTTAGGTCATTGCACATGCTATTGGTCCCAGTTCTTTATTACACTGTGGTAATACTTATATCACACTTCACCATGGTCTCATGGTAGGCAGAGTGGATTACTGATGCCTTCATTTTGCATTTGGCCATTTAACTTGTTTGGTCAATGGGACATTAACTAGTGTGAGGCCTAAAATGTAACTGGCTAATGGCCTTTCTTTGGCACTTCTTCTAAAGAACATCCCTTTCTCCCTACTCTGTAGTCTCTTGCTCCCAGGAGAATGAGAAATATGGAGTAAACCTGAAACCAGCTCCAGCCTGAAGCCAAACTTGGCTGAGTCCAACCTGGATCAGCTAAACTCAAGCCAACCTGCAGATGCATGAGGAAGAAATAAATACTTACTTTTGTTTGCCTCTAAGTTTTGTACTTGTTTGTTATGCAGCAATAGCTGACTTTTATATTATATGACTGCATTACTACTAGCTTTAACTTCACATTTATCCTGTGAGGCTTTGTGGTTGGTTGTTATATAGGATTAGCTGGCTGATACGTATCAGTACTATCATTATTACTAACTTCCACTTCATAACAATCTAATGAGATTGCTTTTTATAAAGAGAGAGATTGCTGGTGATCCTGAAACTCACCTAGTATTCCTGTTCTACTTCTGAGGAAACTGAGTCTCATAGGTCATCACTTGGCAAAAATAGTATGATCTGGAAAGTTCCAACAGGAACCCTCTGAACCATGATATGGTCTATCTATTCTCAAGCTTCAGGTTAAGAGTGTAAGGCAGCGGCTGCTATGACTACCTTCTGTTTACATGGCATAAAGCCCACCCATATTTGAAACCAGGTGAGAAGACAAAGATCTATAAATGAGAGGTTGAAGTCATCTTGTCTCATGAACAAATATCACATTTCTAGACTCTGGAATGCATCCAGCACTAACCGTAACGACAAGCTCAAACATGGTAAAGTAACCACAACCAAAGCTCTCTAGGAAAAATTAGCAGAAAGAAGTGGAAGCAGCCCAAGTGTCCACTAATGAGTGACTAGGTAAACAAAACGTGTTGCACACATACAATGCCATGTTGTTTAGCCTTAAAAAGGAAGGAAATTCTGATACATGCTACAACACGGATGAACCTTGAGGACACTAGGCAAGTAAAAGAAGTCAGTCATACAAACACAAGCTAGTGTATGATCCCACTTACATGAAGCATCTAGAGTAGTCAGCTTTATAGAAACAGAAAGACTGATGGCTGCCAGGGAAACCTGGGGAGGGGACCAGGAGGAGCTGTTATTTAATGAGTCTGGAGTTTCAGTTTTGTAAGATGAAGAAGTTCTGGAGATGTGTTGTATAACAGTAAGAATTATGTAATACCACTGAACTGGTTAGAAATGGTTAACATAGAGTATATTATTTTATATCTTTTTTTTTTTTTTACTACAAGGAAAAAAAAAGTGAAAAAAAAATCTTTTTTACTGATTGCTGGAATGAGATCCATTGTTCACTCCTCACTGCAGAACTGTGTCTTTAATTCCTGTTTCAATTTGGTTCCTACACCATCCTCTTCCAATGCTTAAACCATCCTACAAGTAGTTTGATGATCAGTAACATCAATAAACACAAGACTTAATTTCCCTGAAATTAAGTGAAATTATGTTATCTTTTTCTTTTTTCCTAACTTCTCTACCTTGAGTTTTGTTTACTGGCAATATGTACATGCCATATACAAAATTAAATTTTCTCTTTATGTGTTATTCTCTCTTCTAGTTCTGTTATCATACCATTTTCTGGTTTGGCTCATAGTGTGCTTAATTTTGCCCCTAATGGATTTTTTTCATATAAGTAGAAACACTGGTTCTACTTATTTATTCAACAAACATATGTTGAAGGCCCACTCTATATATTGATAAAGAGTGATACTGCTGCCTGACAGGTGTGACTCAATTGGTTGATTGTCATTCATGTGTTTCTGAGGCATATGATCTGAGAACCATTCTTGGAGAAAAGACACATTTTTTTTTTGTATTAAATACACCTAGATTTTAGTTCTGGTTCTGCCACTTTATAGCTGAGTTCTACTGAGGAAGGAGGCCCTAGAAGTCACCTCCATAAAATCGGGTTAATGAGAGTACTAGGCCAATTTATATTTGTCTCTAGTCTCTGCCCTTAGATTTTGTACACCATCTCTGAAAGATGGGATTTAATGAGCAAAATGAGGCTGAAGATAGTTTAATAGTAGTCGCAGTCAGAAAGTAAAATTATACCAGAAGGTATGATGGCCATTTGGTGGCTTAGTGGTGGTGGTCTGTAGAAGTCCTCTTCTGGACTTCTGCAATTTCTCGGTGAAGAAGGAAGCAAAGTCAGACAGAGTGAAGATAGGGAGGAGGCATTGAGAATGTGAAGTCAGAGGCAAATGTGTGAAATAGGCATTGCATTAATTTTCTAGCACTCTTATAACAAAGTACCAAAGACTAAATGACTTAAGCAATAAAAATTTATTGTCTCACAGATCCGGAGGCTCCAATATCAAGGTGTCGGCAGGGCTGATTTCTTCCAAGAGCTGCGAGGGAGAATCTGTTCTGTGCCTCTTTCCTAGCTTCTGTGGATTACTAGCAATCTTTGGCATTTCTTGGCTTGCAGATACATCACCCTACCCTCTGCCTTGATCTCCCTATCTACACGTCTTTCCCTATGTCCAATTCCCCCCTTTTTATAAGAACATCAATCTAATTGGATTATAGCTCCCCCTAATTACCTCATTTTAACTTGACAATCTCTGTAAAGATGTTATTTCCAAATGAGGTAACATTCTGAGGTACGGAAACCAGTAGTTACGTCTAGAGGCTTAGTCAGCTCCAGTTTGCTGTTTTTGCCAGGACATTTCATGAGAGACAATGGTTTTTCCCTCAGATGGCATGAAACATATGGTTGTGCCCTGACTGATTTGACTCAGCGGATAGAGCGTTGGCCTTCGGACTGAAAGGTCTCAGGTTCGATTCTGGTCAAGGGCATGTACCTTGGTTGTGGGCACATCCCCAGTAGGAGGTGTGCAGGAGGCGGCTGATCGATGTTTCTCTCTCATCAATGTTTCTAACTCTCTGTCCCTTTCCCTTCCTCTCTGTAAAAAAAAATCAATAAAATATATTTTAAAAAAGAAATATGTGGTTGTTGCTTCTTTTGTGATATTAGCTGCCATTGATGCTCAATGACCAGATCCATTAATTTATTGGGGTTTGCAAAACATTATATTCTATCATTCATTCTTCATTTGCTAGCTCTTCATTTGGAAATAGCTCTCTAGCTGCTATTTCATTATTTGCTGTCATAGTTCATATAGGAGAGGCAGGGTAAGTGCTTGATTCTTTTCCTTAATTTAGAATTCTCCAAAGTTGGCCAATGAGTCTGTTAAGTATTTTAAAATTTCATTTATTTAAACACTTCTGTTCCAGTCTTTTATAGTTACTATCGTTATTGGTACTCATATTGTTCCATCTTTGGCTAGCAAGCACCTCTTCAAGTTGGCTCTTGAGTGTTTCTGATACAACTTTGTTAGTCTTTAATTGTGCTTTCTTGCTTTCTGGCATTATCTTTTTACCCTAAGCAGAATCCTGAACTCTGAGAGGAGCTGCCTCCCCAAGAGAAGAGGTCATAGTGCATTTATAAGTCAACAAACCTGAATTAAAACTTCAGGTTACACCAAATGCGTGCTCCCATCTCCTCACCTCATTATATTTGAACAAACTATATACTCAAGTAAGTGTGAATCCATTCAAAGAGGAGTAATCAACAAAACATGGTTTTATAACATGCCTACATCATGGGCTCTGTACATAGACTATCAATAAAAGTAGGAGACAGTCAACAATCAGTATGAACAATTCTTTGTTCAAATGTCCTTGTCTCCAGAATGTCTTCTTATGTTCCTGCTGGTTGAGTTAAATGCTTCTTCTTTGCCTTGCTATGTCCTCCATGGTGTATCTTTCCTAACTCATCACACTGTTGCAGGTTCATGTTTACCTGGTCAAAGGATATGAATTTTATTTCTATTCCTCAGTAACTGACACAGTACTTGGAGTTTGTCAGGCAAAGATAAAAGGTTGATTAAAAGAATTAAAAATGCAATTGATACCTGTATAAACAATATGGAATCTTTTATTCATTGACTAGATTCCCACTCCCAGAGTGAATGGTTGAATTAAGGCAATTCGATAGGTCAAGGCTATCCATTAGAAATACATTGCAAGCCACACATGTAATTTAAAATTTCTAGTAGCCACATTAAACAAGTAAAAAGAATAGATAAAATTAATCTCAGCCATATATTTCATGTAATTGAGTAATCCTAAATATTACTTCAAAATGTAATGGAAATTACAAATGATTAAGTCATTTTACATTCTCTTTGTCACATGAAATCTTTAAAATTGTGAATTTTCCACTTAGGATACATTCCAATTTGGGCCCTAAATTTATATCAGAAATATATAATCTGTAGTTTGAGATTATAAAAACTTATAATGCTAGAAGTAGATTCACATGCAAAGTTGTTTTAAGCATGCTTAAAAGTTTTCCAATAATTGTGTCAATTAATTTTTTTAAATTTAATTTTTGTGTCAGTCAAATTTTAAAATTTTAATTTAAGTAAATTAAAATGAAATAAAATTAAAAAATCAGTTTTTCTCAGTTGTACTAGCCATATTGCAAGGGTTACTTGCCACATGTTGAGCTGGACAGTGCATTTCTAGGTAATGTGGATCACAAGTCATGAGGTACATGGAAAAAGATAGAGCTCTATTAGAGAATTGATTAGCCATTTTCTTCTTTGTTTAGTATTGCTATTGTATTCAGAGAATCCCATTAATTATATATTTTTCTGTTAAACCTACAGACATAGTCCTGTTAAAAGGAAATGTTTTTTTTTTGTTTTTTTTTTTAACCTCAGAAAAAGTGGGTCAAATTTTTTGATTTTTCTCATGGGGCTGACTTTAGTCACTTTGCCTGCTAGAAATGATGTACTTTTGCATTTTTTTAAAGCTGTCCTGTGGGGACCTGGGTGTTTTTTCAGCTTGCAGCTGCACTATTGCTAGGTCAATAATTAGCCTAGTTTTTTGAGTTGCATAATAAATATACCGGCTCTCAGGAAGTAAATGGTGCCAGGACACACTTATGCCAACTTATATGGAATCTCACTTGATGTGTCCTGCTCTGTGTTTGTGATAAATTAGGATCGTAAAATAGTATGGTACTTGTAATATCATATTTTCAAAAAAAATTTTAAAGAGAAGAATAAGGGTATTGGAATTCTACTCTTTCATATCAGCATTTACTAAGAAAAGGTCCAAACCAGAAAATTAGAGAGGTTTTAGAATTGAATGCTACGAAAGTAATGGAATTTAAGTATTAATCAAACTCTACCCACCTTTCATAATTCCAGATTATGATAGAGAGAGAGCAAGGAAGTCACAGATACTTTAAGATAAAAAGGCCGGCATATGGAAAGTCCACAGCTGACATCATATGCAATGGTGAAAACTGAAAACTTTTCCTCTTCGATCAAAAACAGAGAATATGCACTTTTGCCACTTCTACTCAACATAGTAGTAGCCAGAACAATCAGGAAAGAAGAAGAAATAAAATAAATCTGAATAAGAAGGGGATAAGTGAAGTTATCTCTGTTCACAGATGATATGGCCTTATATGTAGAAAACACTAAAGATTCTTAAAAACTAAAAACTGTTAGCATTAATAAACAAATTTAGCAAAATTGCAGGATACAGACTCAACACAAAAAAATTAGTTGCATTTTTATAAAAACTAACGAGTCATCATTATTAAGAAAATAACTCATTTCTAATGACATAAAAAACAATGAAACATGTAGGAATAAACTTAACTAAGAAGGTGAAAGAGTTGAACACTGAAAACTATAAAGAAACTAAAATACAAACAAATCAATGGAAAGACATATCATGCTGGTGAATTGGAAGACTTAATACGTTAAAATGTCCATATTACCCTAATGTGCTCCCTGTCAAAATTCCAATGGCAATTTTTTTTCTTACAGAAATAGAAAGAAACAATTCTAAAATTCATATGGAATCACAAAGGACCCCAAATAGCCAAAACAATCTTGAGGAAGAAGAAAAAACCTTGGTGCCTCACACTTTCTGATTTCAAAACATATTACAAAGCTTTAGTAATTAAAACAGTATGGTACTGGCAATAAGATAGATAAAGATCCACCGTGATTCAAGGAAGGGAACAGAGTCTGTACCTTTTGATAGAAACAAAGACCTCTTTATTCTGTAGGAAAAGGATGCCACAAGCTTTATGTTACAAACCTTGGTTGCCCCCTCACCCCCAACTCTTCTTTGGGCTTGGGTTGGGCATAGGGAGGGTAGACTGTGAGGAGAAAACTGGTTTATTACTTTAATAAACCTACAAGAAAAACATTAATTTTCCTATTGTTATTCTGCCACTTTCACTAAATGAAGTAAAGCCACCTCTTGATGATGAATGTTCTGGTTACTTACTGCAATGTAATAGACTACACTAAAACTTAGTAAAATAACATCTATTTTATTATAACTTATGGTTTTGTGGGTCAGGAATTTAAGCAGACTACTCAGTCGAGTGGTTCTTTTGGTCTATGTGGTGTTGAGTAGAATCAATTAGTGGAATTCAGTTAGTGGTTGGGTTTGGAAGGTTCCGTGTGGCTTTCCTCAGTTGCTTGTGCCTTGGCAGGCATGAAAGGAAGGCTCGGCTAAGCTGGGTCTCTCTCTTTCCACATGGTCTCAGGGCCTCTGCCTGAGTTCTTTCTACCAGACCATGTGAAAACATGCCAGATCCTCACTTCTGCACAAGCAGTCAGAGGGTGTACGGAGGTTCCAGGGGATGTAGAAATAGACTCCGCCTCTCCATGGGGGAAGGGAAATGTTACATTTCATAAGAGCTTGTGGATCGGGAAACATGATTACAGGCATTGTTGGACACTAAAGTGTGACATCACAGGCAGCAGAAAGGTCACGAAGGAGAGAACTGTGACTTAAATAACAGGATTGTTGATTCCAGACTAAGTATGATTGATTATTTGACTCAAAGTGTTAGGGTGATTTGCTAAATTAATTCCTAATTTTTGTTTGATCTTATTGTATGCTTTTGGCTTATTTATTAATGATATGTGTTATGTTAGAAAAACTCACTTTGTTTTAGAGCTCCAAGGTGCAGAATTTGACTCAGTGGTTTACATACAATTTTAGCTCACTTTATTTAGTTTTGACAAGGATGATTTCATCCATCCACCCAGCCATCCACCCATCCATCCATCAATCATCCCTTTACCCATTAAGCATTAATTTAGTGTCTTCTAGACACCAGACATGTATTAGGCGATGGAGTTACAGCATTGAGCAATGCAAAGTCCCTAGGCTTATGGAATTCATGTTCTCCATATTTCTCAGCTGGAAAGTAGTTCAGAACAAGGCAAAGCGAGAGTTATGACTAATGAGAATTGGGACTAGAAAAAGAATGTCTGTGAGACTCTAATGGTATGAGAAGAAATACTTCCCTCTTAACCAGCACATAAACACATTGGGGAAGCCCGTTTCTTTTTGGACATGTGGGAAAAATAAAATCTATTGGTGAATGTGGAGGAAAACTCTTCTGGAAGCCTGGAGTGATTTTAAATGTACCAGGAGGCTGTAAATGAAATGGGCTGTCGTGTTCATTGGGTCAGAAAAGGGAAAACTCAGAACAGAAAGTGCCCAGGAACTATTCTTACCTGTCTAGTGACTGAGATGCTTTTCATTTTTCTGACTGTTTGGAGGATAGAAACATGGCATGCTTTGGGCTTTATGTTATGCTCATTGTAGAAACTTCAGCAAAAATGCAAAAGAGGCAGGAAAAGGTGATTCTTAATTTTAATATACAAATATTACCTTTATAAATATTTTTAGGTATTTTCTGTTTCTTTATGAATAGCCATACTCACAGCTGAAGCTAAATATCTGAGAAAATTTGGATCATGCACTATAACCTGCTTTTTAAATTTAACAACATAAAATGTGCTTTTCCCTATGTTACTAAGTACCTCGGGAATCAAGAGTTTCTATTGGTTATGTAAGATTATATTCTTAAATATGCTAACCCCTATTTTGGCTATTTACAAAGTTTCTTTTGTTATTAATACAGCTGTAGTAAACACCTGTGTGCATGGATGTTTGTGCATATCTCTGAAAAATTTCCTTAGAATAAACTCCTAAAAGTGGAATTTCTCGATCAATGACACAAACATTTTTAAGGCATGCAGCTCTATCTTCTCCAGGCAGATAAAAAAGAGATTTGAATTTACACTAATTTTGCCCTGCAATGGCATCTGATGACTATGTAAGTAAGGGTGTCTTTTGGTTTGCTACCAGGAGTAGTAGTCTAATAACTCTCCTACACAATTTCTTAACGGGGAAGACAATGCAGTGCAATCACATTCTTCATTTGCTTTCCAGTTTCCAAGTCAAAGCAAGACAAGCAGACAATGTAAGTTGGAGGTTGAATCTGTCACTTACAGCTGCTCCCGATAAAAGAAGAGCAGTTCCAAGTGCCTTTGAGCCGGCAGCTGCCTCCAGCAGTTCCAGTCCCTGAATCATCTCGTGTTTCTCATTTTGTCCAAAAGGCAGAGGCCAGGGGGCATCTGGTCTCAAGCCTGGGACCCACTCACCTTATCACTCCACCACTGCAGCCCATGAAGAGGAGGGCGTTTCTGTTTCTTCCCCCCATCCCCCCGCCGCACCCGCACCCTTTCAGCAGTTTATAACAAGTTGTTCTCTTGTACACAGAAAAAGCAGGCCCTCAGCGGGACCTGCCTGTGCTGTTTGTAACTGTTTACGACTTATTTTGGACTCTCCAGGCAGGGCCATAAATACACAGTTAATCTGCCTGATAGCAAGGACGGCCACCTTAGTCTTAAGAGATTAACATGTGGAAACACAGAGACCCCATCGTTCCTGCACCAGCCAGCTGTCCGCAAGGCTGGTCCTCTGTGGATTGGATGGAGGGTGGGGCTGATGCTCCAGCTGTCCTCTCTGGCCATTTCCTGTTCCTACACAGGTTTTCAAACACCCAGTACCACGAGCCTCCTGGCCCTTGGACGAGGTCCATCACTTGCTTAAGCCATTGGTTGTCCCTTTAACTTAAATTGGGAATTTAATCTCTGTCTTTGGTCACTTAGGGCTGCACCGTTCAATAAAGAGTCACTGGCCTCATGAGGCTATTCAAACTTAGATGAATTAAAATGTACTAAAGTACAAAATGCAGTGTTTTAGTCACACTAACCACATGTCAAGTGCTTACTAGCCACATGTGACTAGTGTTACTATCTTGGATAACGCAGGTATAGAACATTTCCATCATCCCAGCAGGTTCAAGTTGAACAAGGTTGATTCATGACATTCACATTAGGGAAGACAGAAGTAGGAAAAACGGCCTCCCCACTTCATACTTTGGACTTTCGCCAGCCTGAACATGGAAGAAAATAATAAAGTAGCTGACATTTACTGAGCTTTTACTATATGCCAGGTAATGTGCTTAGGGACTTATATGTTCTACCTCATTGAAACCTCAAAATAAGCCTAGAGGATAAGGGCCACTATTGCATCCATTGCACAGATGATACCAAGAAAGTTTGAGTGACTCTCCCAAGATCATACAACTAGATTTGAGCCCATTCTCCCTCCCTCCCAGCTAAACTGTCCTCTGCCACTATGAGAGTCTTGTGTCTGGACTGTTACTCGTAGGCTTTAGGACAGATGGTGGACTTCTGAAACTCTGCAGCCCTTTTGGAGTAAGGGCTCGAGGCTGGAAGGTTTCTCTGGCCTTGGGGCAGGTGCCTCAAGGTTGTGCACTCCCAGATCCAGCTATACCTGAAGACTTACCTTCTGTAATTTTAGTTTTCTGGCCCTTTGAGGGTACAAAAGCCGGGCAGTCACTGAGGATCATCTTGATGGGGTTTCAGAAGGTTCCTGTGTTTTTGCAATTTAAGACAAGAAGCGACTTGGAAACTGAAGGACCTCAGAAGGCATGATCTGGCCTGTGCCTATCACCCTAAATACCTTTATGTGTCAGGAACGTGCTTTCACTGGGTGGTCACACAGAGGAGCCCCTGGGGCAGTGAAAGGAAGGGCGGAAAAAAGAGGCCCTAGGACAGTCCAGTGGAGGATTCTGTACATGTCCCCAGAATGTTTCCTTGTAACCAGCTACTCTCTCACTCATGCTCATTGGCTTTGCTGTCCCTCCTCCTGCTTCCCCCCTTTTCGACATCTGGAAACATCACAATTTTCTCTTCATACTGGACATGAGCCAGCACCCCAGCACTTTGTGAGTCGAGTGTCAGGACAAGGTGAGACTTGATTCTCCCAGAAATTTTCCTTGTTCTAGAGATAGCCTGGGGGCCCAGGGAGCTCTGAAGGACCAGAATTCAATTCCCTCCACTCCCATCACTCTTGAATCTCAGAAGGTGCAAGTTCCACATTTCCTGGTGGTGACAGATCAGAGGGGGCAGACCTGACAACACGGCAGCTGCTGGAGGGACTGGGAGGCAGGCTGATTAGGTAAAGCCTGCACAGCCCCCCGCCGGATCCCACCTCCTGAAGGAAGCACCCCATTCCTGCCTCCTTAAGCAATAAGCCTGTAGAATACAGAGCTCCCTGCATCATGCACCTACAGCCTTGGTTGTTTGGTAGAAAAATCTTTGTAGCCTTTTCTTTTATTGTTGTTTGTGGGCACAAGTAAATCCTTAATCAAATTGTGGGCTCCTGGGGAGTAGAGCGTGTGCCTTAGTCTTTATATTCATGAAGTACTAGGTTATACCTGGATTATATGACCATGATTAAAAAATATAAGACTTTAAGTGAGAGACCATGGCAAGATGGTCAGATATTTTGTTTGATAATAAAGGGACATATCAATTAGTTTATATTGTTGCATTCACTTTGGGGAGTGTGTGTGGGGGCGTGGGGGCATATATAACCTGCCTCCTGGTCTTCCTTTCTTTTCACCAACTTGTGTGTTTCTTCTAATTCATACAGAGAAGAAAACCAGGATGTTATCCTCAACATATCAACCTCTGGTTATCTCTGGGTGTTGCAGTTGTGTCTCAGTTAAGCAACTACTCCAGATAACTTCAGTAAATACGGAGTGTCCTGGAAGCTGAGGAGCAGGTCACAGACTTCAGCAAAGACCCAACACTTGGGCATTGGTAGGTGAGTGTGAAAGGAAGCTTCCAGATAGGGTTATTCAAAGGTAAAGGAGGGCCCCTGGTTTTGGAGTTAGTAAGTTCCAAGCATTTTTCAATTTTTACATGTCTTCTTTCAATGTTCAAAATCCAGGAGAGGAAAATCTGATTGGTCCCAATTGGGTCACATGATAGTTCCTGGCTAGAGGAGTGTGGGATGCTTTGACTGATGGGAAACTGGTGTTCTTATCAAAGAATGGGGGAAAGGTGGTGAGAAGAAAAAAACAATTCATGATTGCTATGGCTCATGAATACTTCTTTTTGTGCGTCTGTGTTTGCTAAATTTTTTTTGCAACAAACATAAAAATTACCTTTATATATAATATATTACATTATATTTATATATGTTACAATAATAAAATCTTGTAAAATTTGGTATTTTGATAGTAAAAAAAAAATATGGCAGAGCAATCACACTGTGAGAGGGACCTGATATACTAGAAGGAATTCAGAAGAGAACATTTGGGAAGGTGAGGGAATAGGAAATCATGCAAAATGGGTTTGTGGAAGTAGCCTGGGATGTTTCAACAGGGACAAGGAGACTCCTGTTTCAACAGGGACAAGGAGACTCAGGCGCATATAAGAGCTCCTTCCACCTCTTTAGGAAACAGCATGTGAATGCGGAGGGATGTTCTGCAAAGCTCCCGGGGTGAGGGTGATGAGCCCAGGAGTGCTTCTGAAGGTCGTCACTGCTGAAAGATAGCAGAGGCAGCCTCAAGAGCTCTCATATGACCTCACCAGGGGTATACTGTGGAGCAGCTCGATGACTCATACTGCAGTTGGTTTAATTGGGTGAGAAGATTCTGACATCCTTCCCAGCCCTGATTCCTAAGGTTCCATGACTCATCATCAATATTCATCATATATGTGTGTGTGTGGGGGAAGGAGGCAGGTCAGTTTGTTGAAAATCAGTTGAAGATGGAAACCTGGGAAGAATTAGGAAAACAATATGGTTGCATAATTCTATGTATTGAAAAATATGTCCAAGCATATATTAAAAATTCTTATCTTTCAGTACAGATTCTTCCTCTGTCTTTTAGCCCTCAGCTACAGAACTAGAGAGAAGGAGCAGAGACAAATGAAACAGCCTTTAAAATAACAATATGGATACAAAGTAAAAACGTGTCAAATACAACTATCTAATCTAATAAAAGAGTAATATGCAAATTAACCCTCACTCCTTAACACCCAAGCCACACCCACCAGCCAATCAAAGTGGCTGTATGCAAATTAACCCAGCAAAGATGGTGGCTGGCAGCCACGGAGCTAGAGCAAACAGGAGGCTTTTGTTGCACCAGCAATGGAGCTGAAACTGCCTGCCTAGACCTGCCGGGTCTCTGCTCAAGGCAACAATGTTTCAATTATAGAAGCCACGGAGCTGCAGCAAACAGGAGTTTTCATTGTCTGACTAGGCCTCTGCTCAAGGCAGCAAAGTTTCAATTATAGAAGATAAATAAACCCCAGAAACCTGCTTCCAGCCAGCCTTGCTGGGACGTTGGGTCAATGGGAGCTGTGGCCAGCCTGAAAACACCCCTCAGCCCCTCACTCAGGCTGGCCAGGCACCCCAGTAGGAACCTGAACCCTGAAGGGACTGTGGGAAGCCTGAATACAGCCCTCAGCCCCTCATCCAAGCTGGCCACACCCCATGGGGTGAGGGTTTCCACTGGGGGGCTTGGCCAGCCTGCAAACAGCCATCAGCCCCTCACTCAGACTGGCCAGGCATACCACCAGGTGCAAGTGGGCACAGGCTGGGCTGAGGGACCCCCCCGCCTGGATGCACAAATTTTTGTGCATCGGGCCCCTAGTATTTATATAAAAGGTGAACTAAGAGAATTGGTCATTTGGTGAATTGACACGCAGGGAATTGTTTTGTGATGAACCAAACTCCAATGTCGGGGTTTTTTTCTACAGGTATGGGAATTCAAACAGAAATTTCCCAGTTAACTCAACTTCAGAGAGCTGATCTACACTGGCCCATCTTGGACATATGAGCCATCAGTCATCTTTGAGTATTTCACTCCTGAGGTAGGTGAGGGACTTTTCTGGACATGGCAGGCTTTAGGGAGCCCAGCATGTGCTGGATAGTTCTTAAGGGACCCTCATTGCTAATCCAATTTGGAGCTGCCTTAGAAGAATTTTGGAGGTTGGTTGGTTGCAACCCAGTCAGGAGAACTTCGGAATCATTCTGGGTGTTCTGAACCTTTCCTGGGGCTCATGTGTAGAACCATTCCTAGGCTTCTCAGCTCCACCTGAATGGATGAAGCACTTATTCTATAGCTGCCTAACGACACCCATCAGCATCCAGAATTCTCTGGAATTAACTCAGTTGAGGAGAGTTGCCTTGTTCACTTGCTCCTCAGGTACTCAATTCAAGACTGAAATGGAGGTAGAAAGGCCCTATCAACCACCTTGCTCCAGCTTGTCAACATCAAGTCTTATCTCAGGTGCCCTGTGGTCCCTCTGGACCATCCTGGTGGCTCTACAACCATTTGTGCTGTATCATCTGCCTTGTGCAGAACATATTGTATGAAATTACTACACTTGTATGCACACATGATATTCTTTTTAAGTATTTATGTATTTCTTAAGGCAAGGAGCTATGTACAATATTCATATTTATGTGTCCAAGTAGCCTGCACCTAGTAGGTACTCAATAAGTATGGATCGATCATCTTACTATTAATGAATGATGATTGCTAGCATTTTTGATGACTTACTACTTAATGATCCAAAAGCTTTGTGTACAGTATTTTAGTCAATCAATGTGTATCCATGGTATATATGGTATTATCACAACTTTGGAGGTAAGAAAACCAAGGCTTATAGATGTACAGTAATATGACCAACATTATAGATGGTAATTGGTGACTTTGGCATAATTATTATATCTTATTTATTACAGTACACTTAGTTCTTCCAATATTTAATACTTTATTTTGTTTTTCTTACATCCATGAGAGCAAACCACTTTACAGATGAGACAATAAAGGTTTATACCAATAAAGTCACATAAGGTTTGGTGAAGAGCAGGGTAGCTGAAGGAGGTGTAGGGTCAGTGATCCTGGTCTATCTTAAATCTGCTGGCCTTTCCAGTAACAGTGCTTACAGTGACAGCCTGGTGTGAGCTCAGGTCCAGCATGTGCCCTGTTGGCAGCTGGGTGGACTTGAGATGTGCTGAGGAATCTTATGGCTCCAGAAATGTGTTCAGTCTTCTTAAATCCTCCATTGTTTTGTAGTTGCTGGGAAAGCTCCAGATGATGTCATAGCATGTTGGTGCATCATCCAATGCAGAGTGGTAATAGGAAAAAAGATGCATAGGAAAAATATGAAGCATTCTGAAAACACAACTAATTGGCTATGACTAAGAAAAGAAAGAAAGCAAAAAACAAAAACCCACCAGCTTCCATTAAAATAACTGGAGATGTGGTTAGTCAAAATTAACAATAATCTTTGTATTTTTGCTCCACTAATGTTGGACGAAGCTCATAAATCTGTCACCAGAATCTCTCACACATTTTCACAAACTTACAAAACTATGCCCCTCCTCTCAAAAGTATGCTCGAACTGTGTCTGGAATTTCACATCAATACCCCTTTGAAGATTTACAGAAATTGTGTCTGATTTCTTAGTAATTCTTCCAGAGGCTACATCACTACCCTCCAAGTATGTTTACAGCTTAAAAATAAACAGCATAGACAGGAAACTGATGTGGGATAAACACGGTTCTTATGTTTTACTCCTGTAGTTCAGAAGAGTCAATATCTTAATGTGACTACATGCTGCTCACTGTCCTTAGTTTAGTTTGGTCATTTCTGCCTCTGCTTCTTATGGAAGAATGAAAATAGGATGAACAGATCATAGCTATTAAGTACTGGACTTTTGAACTTGATCAGTGACCATCTGACCTGACTTAATAAACAAGGTACATTTTTGTCATCAAGAGGCTGGATGATACAGATGAGCTTATCTTCACATTACGGAAATATACACAACATAAGGAAAAGGCCAGATTTTAGCAGCTGCTTGATTTTGCTTTGAGTTCTGGTCAACAAAGAGTATCTGGGAATTTCCTCCATTGCTTAAGAGAGGAATCCGTATCACAGAAAGACCCACTGACCAGATATTGTCTGTCAAGGGCACATTGTCCTCCCATCACTAATTAGGCATTCCTCATCTTGTTGGACACACGTCCATTTAAATCACAATTCATTCACACAGAATGCGGATCCCTATGATTGGTCAGGAAGCCACATAAATAAATGTAGCTGTCAAGGACTGTAGTTCCCAAAGGGGGACGACCTCAACTTGTTTCATTTCTTTCTTCCCTCTATTCCATCCTCCATCATCCCTTCCTTCTTCTCTTGGTGTCAGATTCTTTAAGTGGGAAGGACAAAACGATTCAAAGGCCATTCTTGTCCACACGTAGCTGATTCTTCGGGAACATGGACAGTTCATCCCTCAGAGTCTTGCCAGGAATAGTCGTGAGTATTTAAGACAGAGGACTGTGGTGACATGGAGAATAATGACAGTAGGGCACAGGTTATGAAAGAGTTAGAAGCCAGACAGGGGTCAGTGAAGCCGCCAGAGATTAACAACAGTAAGAAGCCTTCACCATCACTTGGCAGGAGGTAGCGGGGGAGGCAGAGGTAGAGTTAGCTTGGAGGGATCACCACTTAGTAACTGGAATCAACAGTGGGTCTGTTCAGTGGAAACAGGAATCATAGTGGGACTTGGCTGTGCCAGAGATACTGTCCAAGGTAGCAAAGAGAGACACCCCTTCGCCCTCCCATCTGCTTTTCAATCTTCTGCCACTGCCTACTATTGAACAAATCCAATAAGAATTCTATAGAGGATATTGATTGCTTACTTGCTGTGACAGCCCTGGGCCCATTTTCCCTCCAATCCAGTGCCCAAATGTCTTTTTTTTCCTGTTCTGAATCTTAGGAACTGACAGACACTGGGAAATAGAGCCTGCAGGGGCCAGCCCCTGATATTTAGTACAGAAAAGAGGGAGATGAGGACTGGATAAGAGGCAAAGAGTGTCAGGTCCATCTTAGCAGGTATTCAATATCCACAGTAGAATCCTTGCTGCAGTATTCTTTCTCTAATTCTTCACCTGCTACTCCCTTGCAGGCCTTTAGAAACCAATTCAGTGTCACTCCTGGGAAGCTTTCATGTGACTCTGCAAGCCCGAGGCCTGCCTCTCTGCTCCCATAATATCCTGGGCATACTTTTATCAGGGCATGAATTATATTAAATTGTAATAGACAATTTACTGCTTACTCTTTCTCCAGTAGCCCCAAATCTTGATGGCAAGGACCTTTCCTTCCTTCCTTCCTTCCTTCCTTCCTTCCTTCCTTCCTTCCTTCCTTCCTTCCTTCCTTCCTTCCTTCCTTCCTTTTTATTGTTTAAAGTATTACACAATGTATCCCTTTTTCCCAATTGACCTCCCCACCCCTTCCTGCCACTCCCACCCAGGAGGGCAAGCCCCCACTGCCCCAGTGTCTGTGTCCATTGGTTATGCTAATATGCATGCATACAAGTCATTGGTTGATCTCAAACCACCTGCCTCCTGGCAGGGACCATTTCTTATCTAACCTTCAGTTCCCATCCCCAACACACCTCTTTATTAGGAAGTTAATATACAAATGAAGAAATGCTTGAATCTTATGAGCTGAGATGTGTAAGATATCAATAGATATCTTCATATGCCAGTCACTTGCTTTGTAAAAAACAAAAATTGCACATTTGAAAAATGGTCTGATTAGCTTTTGTTCTTCTTTGAGAATATGCAAATCATCTTATTTTTAGAGCCTAACCTGAACTCCATAGGCGCTGAGCTGGATATCCTTTATCTTTCCTTCTGGATGCTAAATGTGTGTCTTTGGCAGATAGAAACTGTTGACAGATTGCTGGAAATGCAACCAGAGATGACAGAAGTGTGAAATAAATGGTCGAGGGAGCTGAAAATTGGTCTTCTGAATGCTCCCTTCTCTTAATACTGATGGTTATCTACCAGATATGTCAATTTGTCTTTTTGTCTTTCCCCCCCTTATTCCACCATAAACAGAGCATTGCTACTCTAGAGAGGATGAAAGAAAATGGTTTTATTTAATCACTGGAATGAGACAGGGCACGATCATCATGTTTGAGAAGAATGAACTTTATTCCTTTGGTCCTTTTCATTTCCGCAATCCCTTCCCATCTCTAATAAGCCTGCCTTGATGGCTTTGTTGTTGTTGTTAAGTCAGATGACACACTCTCTGGCCAAAGTATCTTGGCTCCTGTCTTCCTCCTGGGTGCAGGGGAAATGAGTTGACATATTTATCATAAAAATTCTTTTTAAGCATTAGTAGAATTTGCCTATTCCAAAATAGTAGCAGTTTATACCATGAAATTTATTGCTTTTAAATTCAATTAATTTTGGGGGGAGGAGACATGTAAGGCATTAAAAAATATAGACTTTTTAAGGCAAGCAATGTTTCACTTTATATATATATATAATGAAACACATGCATGTATTTGATCAGATTTCAGATTTCAAGTTTCTTTTGCTCATTCTCATCTACCAGTCACCTCGTTTTCCTCTCTAAATCAACTACAATTCCTTGCTTCTTGTATATCTTTGTAGAGTTATTCCACGCTTGAGAAAAGTACACAGCCCATTACCTTTCCCCCCAACACTGGGTACAAATGAAGCATATATTGTACTTGCTGGTTTGTACTTGCCTCTTGCATTTTTTATTCAACACTGTACAACCTACAAATCCAAGCATACCAAGAGAGCTTTTCTTTTACCCTGAACTTCCTAAATGGGCCAATTTATGATGCTTGGAGTTTATGTTTCTATTATATAATGATTTTTTTCACATATGAAATCGGCAGCACCAATGAGACAACACATTGGGTTTCCCTAGGCATTGAAAACTTAGTATGACTAGTTAATCTCTTTCTAATCTGCGAAGGGAGGGATTGATGAGCATAAGAGATTTGAGATTTTGAGGGAGAAGGATTGCTGTGACTGGGAAGAGAGGAAATTCTTCCTGCTTCTCTGATTTGCAGAGTGCCCTTCTGAAATGTCAACAACTCACAGAAGGTTAAGTCATGGCAGGCAGAGGGCCAAGGAGAGCAATACTTGAATTGGCATTGCAACACCAAAGTGCTTGTCAAAGACAAGCGGAGTAAGTCTGGGAGATAAGGATTCTTTTATAAATACTGTAAGAATAGCTGAAAAAAAATATTCATTGAGATAATGTCAAAAATTTATCCCAAAGATCACAGATCTGCTCAATAACTCAGCTATGAGGATGTTTGTTCACAGCATTGGGATGAAATAATGAAAAGAATTTAAATGACATCAATGTTTAACAACAGGAAATTGGTTGTACAAATAATGATATGTCCATCTGATGAATGATCTTGTCGGATAATTTTTAACAACACAGAAAAGGTTTGCCATATAATTTTACATGGAAAACATGAACATATGGAACATATGGAATATTACTCAATTTTGGTGATATATGTATATACATACATATATATACACACTAGGGGCCCGGTGCACAAAAATTTATGCACTGGGGGGGGGGGTCCCTCAGCCCAGCCTGTGCCCTCTCACAGTCTGGGACCCCTTGGGGGATGTTCACCTGCTGGCATGCCTGGCCAGCCTGGGTGAGGGGCTGATAGCTGTTTGCAGGCAGGCCAACCCCCCCAGTGGGGACCCTCACCCCATGGGGCCAGCCTGGCTGAGGGCTGTTTTTAGGCTGCCCAAAGCCCAGTAAGGGTTCGGGTCCCTACTGGGGTACCTGGCCAGCCTGGGTGAGGGGATGGGTGAGGCAGCTGGTGGTTGCCTCCAGGGTCCCAATGGCTGGCTCCGCCTCCTCCTTAGCCTGAGCCCAGCCAGCCATGCTGATCGCCTGCTCCTAGTCCCATTGCTGGCTCCGCCTCCTCCTCAGCCTGAGCCTAGCCGGCCATGCTGGTTGCCTGCTCCTGGTCCCATCGCTGGCTCCGCCTCCTACTCAGCCTGAGCCCAGTCAGCCATGCTGGTCACTGCCTCTGGGTCCCATTGCTGGCTCCACCCCCTCCTCAGTCTAAGCCCAGCCAGCCATGCTGGTTGCCTGCTCCTGGTCCCATTGCTGGCTCCGCCTCCTACTCACCCTGAGCCCAGCCACCTGTCGCTGCATGTGCCGCACTCGCCTCCATCTTGGCTAGGTTAATTTGTATACAGCTGCTCTGATTGGCTGGTGGGCTTGGCTTGGCTGGTGGGCATGGCTTAAATGTCTCGGAGAAACGGTTAATTTCCATATTACTCTTTTATTAGATTATATATATATATATATATATATATATATATATATATATATATATATCTCCAGTATCAATATATTTCTGAAGATATATGTAAATATAGAAAAAAGCGAGGAAACAAGATGGCGGCATAGGGTAGACACCGTATATGCAGCGGTGAACAACTATTTCAGAAAAACCACGAAAAGAACACACGGACACCACTCGCACCCACAGGACGGCTGGCTGAGTGAAAATCCTACAACCAGAGAAGAGTCTGAGACTCAGAGCAGCAGCGGAAGCAAAGTACAGAGGTACGGAGGCGCGCGCACGGGCTCGGGGAAGGGCTGGTACCGGAAGGTCGTGGTTCTTCTCCAAAACGGAGAGAGCCACAAGTCCCCAGCGGCTCTGAACTCCAGCTCCAGATGAGTTTTGGAGGCCCCACAGACACCCAGAGATTAGCATCAGAAGGAAATCCAAAACGGGTTTCTCTCAGCGTTGCTTACAGCAAATATCGTGGGACACAGAGACCCGGCCTCTCTCAGCGCAGGGCTGAGAAGCTCCATAGCTGTTTGCTCCGCCCCGCCCGGCGAACTCCCCGAGGCCCCGCCCCTCCCAAGTGCGTCAGAGGCTTCTGCAGCAACACCTCCTTAAAGATACAGGAGCCAGCCCCAACCCAGCGGCCAGAGTGGGACTAACCTAAACAAAACAGATCCACAAAGAACACACTCGGGGCAGATGCAGTGAGCATAAAAGCTCCA
>PVJC01024785.1:0-25268 GCA_004026665.1 Murina feae | reverse complement strand
GACAGCTGCCAAGCAGGCCGCCGACCCGCTGCCACCTCTTACCCGCTCCCCGATGCCCCGCAAAGGGCCTGGGAAGCCCACCAAGCAGGCTGCCGACCCCCTGCCACCTCTTACCCTCTCCCCGATGCTCCTCCAAGGGCCTGGGAAGCCCACCAAGCAGGCCGCCGACCCCCTGCCGCCTCTTACCCGCTTCCTCGTGCCCTCCAACCCTGCTGCCTGTTTCCCACTCACGGGTCCTGGGTCCTGCGCTGTCCCACCCTGCAGCCACTCTGTGCACTCGGGAGGTCCCTCAGCCCGGCCTGTGCCCTCTCGCAGTCTGGGACCCCTCTGGGGATGCCCACCTGCTGGCGTGCCTGACCAGCCTGGGTGATGGGCTTAAAGGCTGCCCACAGCTCCCATTGACCCAACGTCCCAGCAAGGCTGGCTGGACGCAGGTCTCTGGAGTTTGTTTATCTCCTATAACTGATACACTGTTCCTTTAAGCCGGCTAACGAACCCTCCTCTCTGCTTCACCTCGCAGCGTCTATAATGACACAATGTTACTTAGTGGTGAGGCCCCGGCTGCTCTTTCCTTCAGCTGTCGAGGATTCTATGATTGTTATATTGTTTCAAAGGTGTGTTTCGCTAGAGCCAGTTTAATCGGAGCTGAGCTGAGCCGGCGCAGCTTCACTTTCGCTCCTGCCGCAATGGAAAGGGCCGTTTACTCAGGTCTGTGAGTGGCGGCCGCCATGTTGGCTGGGCTAATATGCATACAGCCGCTCTGATTGGCTGGTGGGCGTGGCTTACTTGTCTCGGAGAAACGGTTAATTTTACTATTTCGCTTTTATTAGTTTAGATACTATTCAGACTCATTTATTTTCTCTTCCTGGTTTTTCTTTATGTCTTTGATCTCTGCTAGTGTGTGTTGTAGAGCTAGCTCATAGATGTTTTTTTCTTCTCTATTTCCACTTTCTCTATTAGTAATTTTTATGTAGTCTTTAACTTTAAATAGCATCCCTGTATTGTTGTCTCTCAAATTTAAATCTCCAGATTAGTTCTCTTCCCTGATTCATGTATTTGGCTTCCTACTCAAAGTGTCCACTTAGGCACCTCAAACTTATCCTGTCAGAAACTGATCTGATCACCCCCAATCACTCTAAACATGATACTGTCACAAACTTTCTCCATCATCATTAATAGCACCCCCTTTTCCAGTAATTCAGGCTGAAACTCTTGGAGTAATTCCTGTCTCTCTCTCTCTTTTTTTTTTTTCTGTAACAAACAACCATATGCAATCAGCTAGAAAAATCTCTTAGCTCTATCTTTGAAATATATTCAAAACCCATCTATTTCTTACTTCCTCCACTGCTGGCAGCCTGGTATCAGCTTGTTTACTGTGATAGGTTCCAAACTGGTCTTCTGCTTCTGTTCTTATTACTATTCATTTCAGTAAAATTGGTTTATTGTTCAGTTCACTTATTACCAGGGATTAACTTCTTCATAGTCATTTCTCCTCTGGGACTCAGAGGCTCTGATGCATGTATACTATCTGCTTCTCTTCTTTTCACTTGGTTCTTTGTCTTTTACGCTCTTTGAACTGTAGCCAGAAATGCCCTCTTTGATCTAAAACAATCCCCTCAACAAAAATGGAAATGAAATACTGGCCTTCTGGTCATGTTCTTGAATATAATTAGGACATAATACATTCACTGGACTGCTTTAAAGATAAAGAGGATTACATTTAATAAAATACATTCGAAGAGCTGGATAAATGCTATTGGCTCAAAGTTGTTGATTTAATTAAGACAGTGAGTTAAGGCTAATGAAAGCAAGTTATCCCTTCCTGGTAGAGACATAATATTTTGAATATTGTTATCATTGTAATCTCCCTGACAAGAAAAACAAAATGCATAACAAGGTATAGAGACAAACTTTCCATTTGTTTTGGAATTGACAATTTGGAGCTCTAGTTTAGAAGAAAAGGATTCAATATCCCCTTCCAAAAAAATTGAGGTCAAAATACCCCCTTTATGACTTATTATGTGGGTTCTAACTGACTCGACTCTCTCAATTATAATCTCAGACATCTGATTCCCAGTTTATATAAGCATCAAAGAAAAGAGATAGCAACATCTATATTAGTATGTATGTATGTATGTATACTTAGGGCAAGTCCAAAGAGGTCACTTAAGCTAAAATAAAAGTATATCTAAAGAAAATTATTAATAACCTATACTAATAAAAGAATAATATGCTAATTAGACTGGGAGACCTTCTGGGAGATCTTCTGGATATCTTTCCAGACAAAGCCATGGTGGCAGGGCCAAGGCAGAGGCAGTTAGGAGCAATCAGGCCATGAGGGGAGGGAGGGCAGTTGGGGGCAAGCAGGTTGTCAGGGGGGTACAGTTGGCAAGCAGGCCAACAGTTAGGGCAAGCAGGCTGGCAGTAGGGGGGGGCAGTTGGAGGTGATGAGGCCGGTGGTGGAGGGGCAGTTGGGGCAAGCAGGCTGGCGGGGGGGGAGGCAGTTGGGAGCAAGCAGGCCAACAGGCAGAGTGGTTAGGGGCAATCAGGCAGGCAGGCAGGCAGGTGAACAGTTAGGAGCCAGTGGTCCTGGATTGTGAGAGGGATGTACCAAATTGGAGAGGGTGCAGGCCGGGTTGAGGGACATCCCACCCCATGCACAAATTTTGTGCACCAGGCCACTAGACCTATATAATAAAAGCCTAATATGCAAATCAACCAGACAGTGGAATAATTGGTTGCTATGATGCTCACTGACCACCAGGGGGAAGATGCTCAATGCAGGAGCTGCCCCCTGGTGGTCAGTGTGCTCCCACAGGGGGAGCACTGCTCAGCCAAAGGCTATGCTTATAGCTGGTGAGTGCAGCTGAGGTGGTGAGAGCCTCTCCTGCCTCTGCAGCAGTGCTAAGGAGCAGCGAGCAGGCAGGCAGTAAGGAGTGAGGAGTCCTGGACTGTGAGGGGTCACAGGCTGGGCTGAGGCCTCCAATCCCTTCCTCTGTGCACTGGGCCTCTAGTATAATATAAACAGTGCATGGGTCTGATAAAATCACAAGGTTTGGGCAACTAAGTTATTGCCTTTCTATTTGTATTGTTATTAAGATTATAGTTAGGGTTTTCTTTTCTTTTTTTCTCTTGAATGTTTAGTTTACACTTGGTGTCTCCTTACTCTGCCCTGCATTATGTCCACTCCATACTCTGCTGCTGCTGCTGCCATGGCGTCTCCATGTGCTCATTTTCCTGCCGTGCACCTGCTTATCAATGTGACGGCGAGGCTTTCCTGACTGACTTGCACTGAGCATCTCTCTTAGGCTTCACACCCTCTTGGGGAGTCCAGGACATACCAAGAATTTTTGTCAGAAACTCTCCATGTTTCCAGGACCTTCTCTCACTAAAATACTCTGTTATTTAAAGTTCAGTAATTTAAGTAACTATTATGCACGTAATTTCATTTTTGAAATGCATAATAACCCTATAGGAAACCTAATTATGAGTCATTATAACAAAGAGTAAATAAAAGTGGTCTCTTTAAAAGTCTTTTAAGAAATAATTAAATTCTACTAAGGCAGAGAGTTTACTTTTATATAAAGGATTTTTTCTCATACAAATAATAAATTTTGGCAATTTTACATAATTTCTTTTCACATTGACATTGTTCAGTAATGCTTGATTTCTACGACACTTTGTAAATATTTCCTGTTTTATTTGGGTTACACCAAATTATTTGAAGAATGAAAAATACAACGTAATGTCTGGAGCAATCAGTTTTTATAAATTCTGTAAGGTAAAACAGAAAGAAACATAAACAACAAAAATAAAAACATGGGATAGTTCAAATGGATGGATTTAAAGAAAATAAAAATACAACGTGGGAGGTCATTGGGAATGATCTCTAATATACTGAAAGGCTGATATACACTTGATTGTTTTTCTTCCTGAACAGTTTTCTATAATCCACTGCACTCCATTTTTACTGTGTGTCCCTCCTGAAGGTACAGAGCAGACTAACGTGGCTGGGTGAGTGGGAAGGGGAGAAGTTCAGAGTCTAGGCTAGAGAGTAAGCAACCACTGATCATACAGGGCCTTAGTTATTGACCAACACAACACCATTGAAGGGCATAAACACATGGACTTTGGCTCTCGTCTGGAGGATAGCTAATGTGAATGAAGAGGCCAGTTAGGACTGTCGGTTAGGAGAGTTTACTCAATGGATGAGATGATAGTAATTTAAATTATTATGGCAGACACAGACTATAAAAATAGAGAAATAAGAGTGAGCTTTGGGTGCGGCCAGTGTGGCTTAGTGGTTGATCATTAACCTGTGAACCAGGAGGTCATGGTTCAATTCCTGTCAGGGCACATGCCCGAGTTTCAGGCTCAATCCCCAGTAGGAGGCAGCCAATCAATGATTCTCTCTCATCATTGATGTTTCTATCTCTCTCTCCCTCTTTCTTCCTCTCTGAAATCAGTAATATATATGAGCTTTGGACTGGATTGGATAAGGGAGCAAAATGGAAGGATAATGGAAATAAGAAAGATGACTGCTACAGCTCTCTGGCTTATGCAACTCCATGGATGGTAGTTTCATTTACCAATACTACAGGGAATAATGGTACAGGACAGGTTTTGGGGTTTCATTTTGTCAAAACTGACTTGAAAGCACTTTGGAGACTTTTCAAATCTTGTGAACTTTGGCAAGTTGCTCTTCTCAGAACTTCTTTAATCTACAAAATGAGCTGTTTACACTAAGAGACCTAATAAAGTTGTTACTGGAATTACAGTGCTGTCATTATGGTTTCAGTTGTGAATATAGGGAAGAGCAGAAGGTTGAATACTTGATAAGTATTTCAATAACCTGGATGCTAAAAGGAAAGGGATGATAATACATGTTTAGGGAGGGGCATGGTGTGATGAAACTTAATTTGAAGAACATTCTGACATCTGGACTGAAGCAAGAGAGCCATTAACAGATGGGAAGTCAGAGAAGATCAATGAATCAATGATGGCCTAAACAGTAGTAGGGACTCTGGAAAAAGGAAAATTAATGTTTTAGATAGAGTAGCATGAATTAGCAGTGTTTGAAAATGTAAATCAGAAAATGAAAGCGAGAGAAACAAACTAACATATTTTTCCCCCCAAGCTTTGAAGATGAAAAGGATGATAGAGGCACAAGAATGTATTTAAGGGATATTATTGGGGGACTTGAGATGATTAGTTTTTCTGACATGCTAAGTAGGTAGCTATGCCTTTTTTTAATTATTATTTTAATTATTCCCTATTTTTTAAAGTAATTTACTTATTTAAGGAAAATAATCATTCAATAGTAGAAGGACTGAATGCAATTTACTTTAAAAATTTTATAAAGAAGCATTTAATAAGCCTATGCAGAGATTCACTGTGCAAATCATAGTTCTAGGAACAGTTCCTGCAACTTGTTCTGAAAGTTCTATTTTCGCTCTCTGACTTCATTCCTCAGCTCCATGTGGTGGCCATTTCTCAGCTCCCAGCGGACTGATTCTCTCTCCAGGATGGCCAGGATACTATAAAGACTCTTTGAATTGTGAGTGGGTGATTGAAGCTGAACCCGGACACTCTATCAAAATTACATTTGAAAGGTCTCTGGAATTTTTTTAACCTTAAAAAGATATTATGTAAAGGAATAGTTGACTTCCTCCGTTTTATTTACCAAATCAATGTATAATTTTACTGCAATAGTCAATTGTTATGCCTTGAATACTTCAGGTGATTGCCCCCCTTTTAACATTTCAGCCTGTTTTTAAGCTGTGTTTTATTTGTGTAATGCTGTATCAGCACTATTAAGATATCTAAGATGGACCTTTGAGATTATATATATATATATATATATGCATATCACTGCATAATGAATATGTGACTTTTAAATTAATGCCTTTAGTTGTCCTATATTTTGAAGGGCCTGTAAATTATGTACTAGATTTCAGGAAGCAAAGTTGCTATAACACATTCAAATCAATACCTTGTTGCAACCTATGACAGTAACACTTCACATATACCTACACTAACGAGTCCTTAGAAAAATGACTCTATCGAATTAATGTGTATTAATGATTGGTTAGTTGAGATTTTTCTGAGGAAAAATTATCTGTATGGTGAAAGATTATAATATCAATGAGTAAAAGAATGAAGTTTCTGATCTGTGATTGGACCACTATTGAAAAGTCTAAGGATTACTATATTTCCTAATTATTAATATATTCTTAATTAATATATTTCCCAATTATTGTTCATTGCATTTCCAAATCCCTTTCTTTTTTAAAAAAAGAAGAAATAAAGGAAAGAAACCTCTGTAAGCATTGCATTCATGTGATAAGCATATAAATATATTAAAACAGTGGAATTAGGGTCTGATGATTGAATTTGTCAAATATGATACATACAAGCCAGTGGGATTCTTGAGTTGGAGCTATTTGAAAGGAAAATTAAATATTTCCCATTTCTTCTTTCCTAAGACCCTTTAAGGGTATGCCATTTTGCTTTAGAGCTATCTGTACTCCCGTGTACTTTGTCAGAAAATGAGTTCCTTAAAATAATATGCATCTTAAAAAGCTGTCACGTGGTTAATAGTAGCTCAGTATCAAAGCAAGTTAAAAAATAAATGAGAGTTTTATCCATTGGGATAGTGGCATAAAATAGTCACTTGGTAGTCAAATAGATGAAATCATCTATCACTTCCTTGTTTTGTGACCTTACATCTTGGTGCTTCATTTTCCCCTTAAGATTGTTTTAAGAAACAAGTTATCTCTGAAGTGTATAATGAGAATTATGTTCTTGAAAAAACCCATTTCCTTCTGAATTCCAGCCAAGCTCTTTTAAGGATACTGCCAACTCTCTAATAGTCCTTCTCATTCAGAGAATATGTTTTAATAGAATGTTGTGCCAAATAATGAATTGTATTTATTATAAATTTATGTTACTTGCTTTCTAGTACTCGTGGATAACTTAAATTGATCTTGTTGAAAATATTTTTAAATATCAGATAATATAATTAAGATGGTGGCATAGATTTTTTTCATTTTATTTCTTCTAATATTGTCTAATGTATCAATTGGTTAGAATTAATTTTCAGAAATAAAACCTAAAAGCATTGCAAATATGAGCCATTAGTTAGCTTCTTCAGATTGCCTCAAATAGCTTAAATCAATGAAATCTTCAGAAATATAATTTGTATCAAATACAATACAGAATGCCAATAATGCCAGTGGACATATGTGGTGGTTTTTAGCATTTATCTCTTCCTAACATAGTCAGACACAGTTAACAAGTCTTATCCTTTGGTCTACAGGTACACTTTTGCTTTGTGTCTTCCCACAGTACCTATGGCAGTTTTCTCAATCTATGGCAGCGCCTAACTGAACTTATCCTCTTTTCTGTTCCTTCTATTCCTTCTCCTGTCTTCAACTACTTGGCCACAAGCTATCAGTCTCAGTCTTCCAGAGAGCATTTTTTTTAAATCATGAGAACTATCAGAATTTGGTCAAAACAGGTTTGAATTAACATCAAGAATGTGTTTTTTTTAAAAAAAAACAAAACAAAACAAAAATTGGGTAAGATTAGTTCCAGCTTCCTTATTTAATATCATTTAGTGGTTTTATAAGTTATGATAAACAATAAATTTATTAATGTCATCAACAAATGAACATTAGATTGAGACAACTAATGAGAACTTTATACAAACAATTTTAAAATAAAAATAAAATTCTGATTATTGTGTAACCCTGTCCTATTGCCTTTGTTAGTATAACACATTTTTATAGTTTCTTAGGGCAAATTTGTGATGATTTTCTATATAAAGATTCACTCCATCTGAACAACATTCTCTGTATCACCAGTTACTGGTCCTGTTCTATTAAGAATTAAGTCTCTTTATGGTTCATTTCAAAGTAATCCCTGACTCTTCTGTGCATTTTAATTCAGTTATTATCAACTGACTAGCTATCAAAGTGAAACTCGCATTTCCATACTACAATAGAAGGACCACAAAACAACCAATTATGGATTCACAGTGCACAGTTGCATGATTGTGCATTCTTATACAAATGCTTGTGTTGGCTGTACATTTCCTATTCTAGATTACATTATTGGAAAAGTTATTTTAGACAAATACAGTATATTCCAGGTTGCAAAATGAAAAGTATGAAAAACTTAGGAAATCCATTCATTTTATTGTGTTGCCTAACAGTGGTACGTATTGAAAGGTATTCCAATTGTACTTCTTAACAGCATTAAATTACACACTTAATTTTGACTACTTGCATGCCATATTCATAATAATATCAGAGATTTTATAATGAAGTAAAGTTTTTAATTTTTAAATGTCCCACTCAATTGTTTTGACCAGCTTTACTGGTTTGCTCTTATTTTTTAAAAGAATAACATAGTTTATGCCTGTAATGATGAAAAGACTGGTAGATATGGCAGTAAAATTGATTATTTGAACATTAGTGGATGTTTCAACTCAAAATTATTTTCTAAAGTGTACCAGAGATAACTCGTTACTGAAAATGTAATGAAATATACATTTTAAAAGGATGAGAATGCATGGTTAAAACTGGAATGGTCCAAGTTATTGAGTGCTTTTTTATCAAGTTAGTAACAGCCCTAGAGAAAAGAAAGATACTTTTGTCATTAAAATACAATGATTCACTCATTTATACTTATCTAATAAATATTCATTGCGTGTCTGCTACATGCAAAGCATTGACAATGCTGACACTGACCTCATGAAGTTTATGGACGCTTAAAGGAGACAGTTATTAAACAAGCAGACATGACTATGATTAATATCACAAAAGACACTGTATATTGTGGCAATATGGTGAGGGAACTAACCTACACTATGAAGTCATGGAAAGGCTTTCTGAGGAGGTGGTTAAGCTGAATTAATACTGTTAAGATCTGTAGGAAAACCTTGGTGAAAGTGAGAAAAGAATTTCCTGGTTTATAGAATCATTATGGGCAAGGAAATAACATCCTCAGTTTCCCATGATTCCATGTGAAGTTTTTCCACAGCTAAGATTTCTGATCCAGAATTAGAATATCGTATGATCTTGAAGTGCAAGGAAGAAATAAAAAGCTATTTTGTTAGCACATTAAGCATGTTAAAAGGAGCTCTGCATTGATTGCAGTTTACAAAATAATGTTATATTATTTTAAAAAATTGAAAATGGCAGGAGCAACAACAACCAAATATCTAAACATAAAACCAGCCAGCACAGCAGAGTGGTTAAGAACAGAGATACTTGGGTTTAATAAGCTAAAGCAAATGATAAAATGGTAAAGAAAAATTAAATAGTGATTGAAATAGCAACCTAAGGTATTATTTCCTATACCGTATTATGCTAATAAATACATTTCACATGTGTCTCTTATTCTTAGATTTCAGACTGAACTGAATTATGATGTTCTGGAAGTTCATGATGGGCCAAATCTGCTCTCACCCTTGCTCGGATCTTACAATGGCACACAGGTGCCCCAGTTTCTATTCAGTAGCAGTAATTTTATATACCTTCTATTTACAACAGACAACAGCCGTTCCAATAATGGCTTCAAGATTCATTATGAAAGTAAGTATTGCCAAAATGTTTTTTATTTTCCTATTTTGTTTCCCTACATTTAAATTGAGCATTATATTATCTAGCAAACTAGATTTTTTTAAAAATCAGAGCTCTCCTTGACCTATGAGAATGCTAATAGTTTGCAAGTTGTTTATTTTAATAAACTCTGCACTAGATTTTTCAACAACATAAAATAGACTTTAGGAACATGATCCATTTTTTGTTTTTGTATAGTTTCTCCCTCCCCAGGAAAAAAAATACTTTTGTTTATTATGTCATATTTCTTGAAATACAAATATGATTAATTTGTTGGTGATCTGAATATTTCATAAAATAATTTATTTACAAACAGGTAAAAAAACAAATCCATAGCTACAGAGATCCATCTCTAAAGACATATTTTTCATATGCATGAGTCGATATTCTTTTCTCCAACTCTGGGAAATGCTAGACATCAAAAAGAATGTACAATTTAAATAGCAGTTATTATAATGAGAGGAGATAGAGAAACCCAGACTTAAAATGATTATGTGTTTTTATTACATATGTCAAGGTAAGAAAGGTCCAAACTTGTAGAGAATTTTTATGTTTATTTGAGTCAAAAACTGATGACAGTTGCCAGAAGGTAAGATCTGAATTGCTCAGAGAATGGCAGTTTGCAATTTCTTTTTTGCATTTAGATAAGAGGGAAAGGAAGGAAGATTACATGAAGGTGGGAAAGCAAGGCGGGATTGGATTACAGGACAGCTAACAAGATGATGTGCTCTCTTGTGGGTGGTTATGCTTATCTCAATAGTGTGCTAACCTATGGACAAAAACAATGCACAGGACTTGTTTAAGGCAGAGATAAGCCTTTTACTAAAAGAGTCATCTGCCTGGAGTGTGACTACTCACCATGACCTTCCAGATAGGAATTTTGACCAGATCAGCCTGTGAGATTACTTTCTATAGCAGCCCTTTTCATCCACACATCAAATAACCAAATAAGCAGAAAACCTATTTTGAGATTTTATTTTTGTAAAAACAAATTCTATAAAATAAAATAAATGAGAAAGTGATAATGTATTTTGTTATGACATGAACTTTGAAAATTAAGTATACTTCCAATACTAAAAAATGTTCTAAACCTGCTTAACTAGCAATTACATTCTAACTTTAATGATTATTTGTCAGAAAATTATACTACCTGTTGATCATAACCTTTCTGAGTTTCTAAATTTTGCAACATTTGCATTGCCTTGACTTATTTGCTTGTTAATCAATTATGAAATATATCTTTAGGTGTATTCTGTGACTGCTGGGTGTGTACAGTACAGTTGGGAACATAAAAGAAATGTATCATCTTATTTCATGTATCAGTTGGAAAGACAAGGAGAAATCAAAGGATTAACCTTATACTATTCACTGAGCTCTACTCTGAGTAATCTGAAAGAATTAAAATCATTCTTGGTTAATTAAATGGCTTGATCTTGCTTTTTCCATAATTTACATTTTGTGTGACTCCATCAAACCCCTATTTCCATGAATTCTTAAGATATTACTCCAACATAAGAATCCTGAATAAAGGAAAGTCATATATACACTGGAACATTAGAAGATCAAGACTTCAATGAGAAGAAATCTGAGCTTGTCTATTAAAGATTGAGACAATTGTGTAAAATAAGGGGACGATTGAAGGTATTCCTGGCAGAGAAATAAAGCATAGAACTAATTAAGAGAATCACCTGACTGGAAATGGAGAATGACTGTGGGGAAATAATGGAAATTAAGAATATTGAGTTCATTTTGGGAGCCTTACATTTAAGAGTGCTGACTTTGCAGTTGGTGCCATTAACAGTAAGGTACAAAGCAATGAAATAACAGGTTTTAGGGCTATATATGTCCAAAATTGTATATAAAACAGATTGTAGATGAAAGATACTGAAATAAAGGCCAGGCATTATTGTTTGTGTTTTATACTTGAAGCGATGGAGGCCTTGAGTAGGGTGAGGATAAATTGCATTACGCTTTTTATTGAGGGTGGATTTCTGACATATGTTATAGAGGGGAAAAATAATTCTGAGAAGGATTCATGATGAATGAGTATTTCAAAGAACTGGGTGCCTAGAAGAATAATGGTCACATTTAGAAGAGGAATATATCAGGTCAAAGTAATTGTGTTGAACATAAATTTTTCTGACACATTTTAGTTTCTTATTAAGAACACCATTTAAATGAAATGAATGTGGTTGATAAATACATTTAAAATGTACTCTTTACCTCTTTAAAATTGGATTTATTTTTTAAATATTTTGTTTACTTTTAGCTTAAAATTGTGTAGTTAATACAAATAAAAACTTTCTCATGGGAATAGGATTTTATATGACATATAATTTTTTAAATCCAATTTTTATCGTTGAAATTATTAATATGTTCCCTTTTCCCCACATTGACCCCTTCTACCTGCCTCCCCCTGCCCACCAGGTCTTCACCTCCCTATTGTCTGTGTCCATGGGTTATGCATATATGCATACAAGTTCTTTGGTAGATCACTTCCCACTCACCCACCCTCTTGCACCTTCCCTCTGAGATTCCACAGACTGTTCTATGCTTCTATGATATATAATTTTTAAAATGCTAATTATTATTTAGGGGAATATAAAATAAGTGGTTATTTGTTGTCTAAATCTCCCTTCTAGGAATAGTAAATAATTATTTAATCTTTTACCCCACTTCTCAACTGGAGGCATTTTTGCCTCAAAGAGGACATTTGACAATGTCTGAAGACATCTTTGTCATAACTGCAGGAGTGTTGTTGGCATTTAGAAGGCCTAGGCCAGGGATGTTGCTAAACATAGAAGAAAAGTACAGCTCCACAGCAAAGACTTATGCAGCCCAACATGAACAGTGCCCAGGTTCTTATTAAAGGGAAAGGCATAGTCATGATATGGCCTCAGCTAGAGAATATAAATCTCAAGGAAGATTATCATCAGGAGACACCAATGTATAGTATAGGTTATTGACAGTTCCACCGACACTGGCCAGCATGGCTCAGTGGTTGAGTATTGACCTATGAACTAGGAGGTCACAGTTCAATTCCCAGTCAGAGCAACATACTTTGTTGCAGGCTCTGTCCCCAGTGGGATGTGCAGGAGGCAGCCCATCCATGATCCTCTCATCACTGATGTTTCCATCACTCTTTCCCTCTCCCTTCCTCTCTGAAATCAATAAAAGGATATTAAAAAAAGGCAAAAGAAAGTCCCATCAAATGTCCACAAGAGCAGTTGCACAGTTTTACTTAGAAAGATATTGGTGATCATACTTTCATATATGGAAAAATGCCTCTCCTCTCTCTCTCTCTCTCTCTCTCTCTCTCTATATATATATATATATATATATATATATATATATATATATATATATATATATACACACACACACACACACACACACACGTATATGTATATGCTCTTCCAATTTAAAAGTTGATTAAAAATTTTTAAAACACATAACAAAAATTAAGTATAACATTGCCTATCGGCAAGGGCTCCAGACTCAGAGTCACCTAACAATCAAATGAAACGTTCATGGGAAAACTAATTTCATGGGATTCTTTTAACAACTAACTGAAGACAATTTTGCAAAATTTTTAGTGTTGATCCTAGGATAGAATAAGCTCAAGAAACATTAATTAATGCTGTGATTACACATATCATTTATAATAGTACAATGTTTGATAACTATGTATTTTCATAGAGTCCTTATGTAACAAAATGACCTGAATTTGGTCTTTGTGAGGATGTCAAAGGAAATATCAAAGCAAATTTGTTAAATAAATTGTTGGTTTTAACATAAAGCTGTGATTACATTAATTTATTAGTAAAAATGATCATTCACAATTGTTTGAAGATAAAAATTAATTTCAGCCGATCTGATTCCCATCAAGCTTGCCCTTTGTTTTCCAGGTGTAACAGTGAACACCTATTCTTGCTTGGACCCTGGCATACCTGTTCATGGCCGTCGCTATGGTCATGATTTCTCCATCGGATCTACTGTTTCATTTAGTTGTGACCCAGGATACAGGCTAAGCCACGAAGAGCCTCTTCTGTGTGAAAAAAACCACTGGTGGAGCCATCCACTTCCAACCTGTGATGGTAAGAATTCACTCACTATGCAAAATGAGCTGATTTATAAACCGAAAAGGACTCGATATAGCCTTTATCAAAGGTGAGACTTAACATAACCATGAATATTTTATATTTTGGAAACTTTATGTTATCAAACCATTCATAAAGAAAAGAAAGAATGAATATTGATGATCACCCAAACCTATCACAGACATAAGGATGCTGCTGTATGTATTTTTTAAATGTGCTGAGGAGATCACTTTAAGAGCCTATTGTGTGTTGGGCCTTTTGACAAAATAGCATTGAAAATGTCAAACTGGTATCAGATGAATGCACTGATGGAATAGAGCATTTACCCCCTGCCTGGGAAGGCAACATGTACCACTTCAAATGCTACCTCGCTACATAGCATGGGGGCAGGGTACCCAGACTGCCCTGTCGTGGCATGTTGCTGGTCATGATGAATAGTATGCTAGTGCCCTTATTAGTTTTTGTTTCCATGGAGAATATTTCAGGAATGCTTCCTTTTTCAGAAAAGACATGAAAATACAATGGAAGAAACTGCTGCCCTATGATTAGGAAGTGCTTTTGTACTTGCTTTATTAAAAAGCACACAATGTAAATCTATGCAGTGTTTAGTTCTGGGTTTTAGTTTTTATTTATAACACCATTTCCAGCTTTTATACTTTTCTAAGTGGAAGCTCACGTTGTTCATTTTATGATTAAATTTTCAAGTACTGTAAGTACCATCATTTTTTAGTAGCGGCTTTAGTCCAATTTATTTTTATAACAAGGTTTGAAAAAATCATCAGCATATCTCCCTTATATGTGGTACAGTACCATTTATAATAGTCAGCATTCTTGTGATGGTGACAGAAACCCAATTTTAACTGGTTTAAAAGCATAAAAGCAGAATTTGTTGTTCGACTACCTGACTCTTAGGAAAGGCAGAGGTGGTTGGTGACATCTAGGCACCATCAGTGATCTGTAGAAGAGCATGAAATCTCTAACTCTCTTTGTTCCCAGTCCTTCAGTTCACTGACCCCAGCTTACCTCAGTCACATCTAGAGGCTCCTGCACTGCAAAACGTTGATGAACAGTCATTATTTTGTACTGATTTTCCCTCCTCTTTGCAAGAGGCACCTCCCAACAATCGAGTTGTTCTCCCAAACACTCAAGCTGCAAGCAGAACTTTTCTAATAATTAGCATATCCGTAGCAGAAGCCATTTTCCTGGAAGACAGGGGGAAAATCCAAGTCAGAATTAAGTTACACTTACAGGCAAGAAAACTAAGGCAAACAAAGATTCATTACCTTGCCTAGTGTCACCCCACCAGCTAATCACAGTCAGGATTCAAACTCAGCCAGCCTAAATCCAGATCCTATGCACTGGCCTTTACTACACTTGTCCCCAGCCCACATCCTCCACATTCAGAATGTACTAAATATATTTAAAGTGAAAGTGTAATTATAGATTTGTTTACTCAGTGATACCACATATTTATTTTAAAACTTTTATATAAAAACTAGGGGCCTGGTGCACGGAATTTGTGCACTGATGGAGGGGGTTCCTCAGCCCAGCCTGCCCCCTCTTACATATTGGAAGCCCTCAGGGGGTGTCCTATTGATGACTTAGACGCTCCCTGATCCCCTTGGGGAGCAAGCCTAAGCCACAGTCTGGCCTCCCTTTGTGGGAGGCAACCAGGCTAATCAGGGGAAGCCACCAGTCTCATCAACCCGCTGCTGCAGCCACTGCCAGTCACTGCAGCCACCAAGGTGTTTTCATCAACACGGACTCCAGTCCCTTCACCATGAAAAACTGACAACTTTCTTTAGGCATTTTCAAGATGTGCCTTTCAATAGGATATGACATTTCTTTCTTTCTTTTTTTTTTTTTTAATCCTCACCTGAGGATATGTTTCCATTGATTTTTAGAGAATGTGGAAGAGAAGGGAAAAACTGAGAGAAACATCAAAGTGAGAGGAACACACTGATTGGTTGCCTCCTACATATGCTCTGACCTGGGCCCCAGTCAGGGAGGAGCCTGCAATCTAGGTACATGCCCTTCCTTGGTCAAAATTGAACCCAGACCCTGCAGTCAGCAGGCTGAGGCATTATGCGCTGAGACAAACCAGCTAGGGCAGGATATGACATTTCTTAGCCCTCCAGCAGTGGACCTTCATTTTTTTTTTTTCCTCAGGAGTGTGGTAGAAAAACTCTAGATGCCTTTAGGGATTCTTATTACCCAAGTTACTAAGAATATTACCAGTGGCATACAGGGAGCTTAGCCAATGAGCGGTAAGAAAAGGTGTTTCCTCTGTAGTTCACTCTGATCATGGGCTCCACCCCTGCCCCTCCTATCCCAGCTCTACCCCTGCCCAGGCCTGTAACCTCAGGCCAAGGCTGCAGGCATAGGCAGGGGACCCCCAGACCCCTCCGATCACAGCTTCACAGGCCTCTGTGATCACCGGCTCTGATCCTGCCCCCTGACATTGCCGGCTCTGCCCTTGCTCTACTGGCAGCCTCTGGCCAAGGCTACAGTCCAGGGCAGGAGACTCACAGATACCTGCTTTACCGGTTCCACTGGTGCCTAGACCCCTGTGATCGCAGGCTCCAACCCTGCCCCTCCGATTGCTGGCTCTGCTGAACCCAGGCCCCTGCGATTTCCGGCCTTCCCCCTGCCCAGGCCTGAGGCCTCTGGTCTGGGCAGGGGACCCTCATTCCCCTCTGATCGCTTGTTCTGCCCCTCGGGCCCCCCGACTCCCCAGTCACCTGCCTGGCTAACAGGCCTGACCACTTCAGTGGCGGGGCTAAGCCGGACTGGGTGCCAACATCTTTTGGCTATGGGGGTGGCCATCTTTGTGACAGAGTGATGACTAATTTGCATATTACTCTTTTATTATTTAGATGTGTTTAAATAGTTTATGGATACTCTGTACTACTTGAAATGTGTCATTGAAAAACAGGACATTGCCCTTTTTTGCTATCAATTGTGTTATATGGAAAGTGTACTTTGAGCTGAATTATATTTTCTATGTACATATATTTCTGAGTAAAAATTTATTCTTTCCATTATGGTGAACAATACCAGATGTTACCTGTAAAGTTAGGTATTGGTCCTTGAGATTTGCCAAGAAAGAACTCAAAGCCAAGAACTCAAATTCAAGGGGATGTTTATTAAGAAAGTCATAGAGGTAGAACTGAGCCAGGTGGGCTGGGTGGACTCATAAAACAAGTTACAGAGTCAAAAAAAGGGCCCATGTAGCTTTGGGGAAAGAAAGAACAGATAAGCACCTGAGAGATAAGGCACAGGCAAGTGAGAGAGAGAAAGAGAGAGAGAGAATGAACGAGTACATGGGGTCCTTTTTCTTAAGGGTTTTTAGGGGGGGGCTTTAGGACAAGTCTCAGGGGAGACTCTCAATAGAATAGTCATTAGCTTTTCCAGGTGTGTCCTTTCCAGGTCTCGGTTTCCACTGATTGGTGGGCACCAGGATAGGAGGTCATTAGTCATTACGTCTTGTCCTGATGTCAGTCGTGGTGTCACTTCCTCTGGTTTTGTGGCTTTTCTGGGACTTGAGCTGAAATAAAACTGAGACCGAGATGTTATCTTTAGTTTGACCAAAACTCTGTCTCTGTGGTTAACAGACCCAAGTTTTGTTGCTAAGATTATTTGATGTGGGTCAGAACTTCATTATGGAGAAGACTTAATGCTTAAGAAAGTGTCCTGCAAGGAATTGTTTGGGAGTCATATGAGGCTATTCTCCAGACCCTTTTGTTCCACCCACATGACTAATGACATGTCAGGGCAAGAAAGGTCAGGGGAGGGTTGAACTGCATGCCCAGTGATATGAAAAGGTCAGGGGGTTACACTGCATGACTAGTGATATGCTGGGGGAGAAAGGTCATCCTGAGGGTGTGTCCCATCCTACAATATTGAACATTTTTTGGCATACCCTATCCACTGATGGTTATTGAATATAGTAGAAAACATTATAGACTGTGATTTGTTCTTGGATAAACGAACATTGAATAAAAATTTAAATTTAATTTATTTGACCTCAGTTCATAGACATTTATTTATTTTCATGATCTGGAGCATCCACTTAAAAACCTATACTCTCTCTCCCTCTCTCTCTCAAAAAAAAAAAAAAACATTTGGTTCATGATATTTCCCAGAGAAATGCAAAATTCCCGAAGCAGGCTTTAAAATTTTCAGTTTACTAGTACTTCTTTGTTTTAAAAGGAATTCTATGAGGAATGACAACTATCCCTTTAAGAATATAAAAGAAAGAATTTTATATAATTAACAATTTGTTTTCTTAAATCTTAATACAAGAGGGGCTGCTAAACAATTAATTACTCATGTTTAATTCATGACCAGTATATGCAAATATTGCTTATAATTAGCACTGTATAAGTATGTACTTCAGATTCAAATGTGGCAAATTGAGCTACATTCTGTTGGGGCCAGTGTAATTCTCTGAGGCTCTTGCATACCCTTTTCTTCTCTAGTGCTGCTACAATGATGGAATGATTTCCCAGTATTGGAAGAGGTCTTTACACACTACTGTTATTTACCAGGAAGTGGCTTAAGCTAAGAAAACCAGACTCAAGGGAGGAGACTGGTTTGTTCAGCCTGTCTTTCTAGGTATGACTGTTAATAAGACTGCTTTTCTTTGTATTTTCAGCATTATGTGGAGGAGATGTGAGAGGGCCTAGCGGAACAATCTTATCACCTGGTTACCCAGAATTTTATCCAAATTCTCTGAATTGTACTTGGACTGTTGATGTAACCCATGGAAAAGGTAATTTTCCTCATAGAATAATAATTGGGCTATCTTCTGAATTCTTATTTCATCTATTTTTATTGCATTGTCCTTTACCATGTCATTTTTGCATGAGCAACAGTAGATCAATAGTAAAATTCACTTTGAATAACTGCAACAGAGGATTATATTTATTTTTCTTTATTATTATAATGTGTTCATGTTTTTACCAGAGTAGTGACAAGAAAGATTTACTTTCTTTTTGAAATGTGGGGTTTGGGATGCAGACTTTTCTTCCCGTGAGTTCTTGTCTTTATGAAGTTTGAAGAATAAACTCGCAGACAAAAGGCTTCTTTAATTAAAAAAAAGTAGACGTTTATTAAAAGCAGATTCAACTCCATCTGGACAAGGGTGTCCCCCAGTGGGAAAAGCCTGCTCTTTCTCTCTAATAGGAAAAAAATTTAAAAAAAAAAAATCCTGCCTTATGTCCCTTTGTCTCCAGTTTGTATACGCGCAGTTCTTTGTTTGAATCTGATCTTTTTAACTCATCCCTTTCCTTGATTTGGGACCTCTCCTCCTGCTTTCCTCATTGGTCATTCTGCTCCATAGAATTAGTTTCAGAGCACAAAGCCCACTGCCCGCCTCTTTCTCTCCCCCTTATCTTGCTGGTTGGAGTTGCCTTTGATCTCCCAGCTGCCCAGGCTAGAGATAGCCCTGTCCTTGGTTTACTGCTGTTTTAATTGCTCAGGTTAGAAATATTTCTATCTGCCTGTGGCATTTCTCTATCCTCTGAACAAGTAAGATAAGCACCCTGGTGTCTTCAAGTCTCCATCTTTGTATTCCTCTCCTATGGACCCTCCTCATTCCCTAAACCTTCCTAATTAAGCTAGCTAGCTAACTAAGCCTTTCATTTTGATGTGTTAAGCTAGTCTTATTTTGAATTTGCATATCAACAAAATCTTAAACAGATGGCTTTTGTCTCTAGCATAGTGTTAAGAGGTTGATTTAAAAAGTTCAAAAGTTTGTATCAAAAATACAAAGATGGTTTGTAGTGCTGAGGCAATCAATTGTAAAGTCCATTTTTATATCTACTTGAATATTAAAATTTTTATGATTATTTATTAAACTTAAATTATCATATAAAGTTAGCACTATTCTAGAAATATTTGTGTCTCAAATTTTCTATCAGAGCTGCAGAAATAACTCACATGGAGTATAAAATTGCACAATGCATATGATAGGTGTTAACTCATCTTAAAACAAATAAACAAAAGCCCTGTAGTATTAAATATGGTTCATTCATGCAACACCACTAAAATAATAAATTAGCAATATAGGTGATGAAGGCAATGACTAGCAATGGGGAAATGGGTCAACCTAATATATCAAAAATGGCTTAAAATTCTTTTCCAGAAAATCTGCCTGTACTCATATTTAAAAAGAAGAGTTAATTTATTCATTTAAAAAACTCCTGAAATGATAGAAAAGTTTAATGAAGGGAGCTCTGCTTGTTGGAAAAGGTATCTATTGATTGGGGTGCATTTACAAAGGTGTGTTCAGCTTTTGAAAACTCAATGAGCGTTTGTCAGTATATTATATGCCAGGTTGAAGTGTGTGGAAAATAAATAAATGGAGAGCCAGTACATTCATGTAACAAATAGTTCCTCTGTGTGTCTGCTTTGGAAGTTGAGCACTATGTTGTTCAAAGGGTTTGCGATAGGAGCCCAAGAAGGTGTGTACAATGTTTAGCAGAAAGCTGCACTTCTATTTTCAATAAAGAATATATGTTTTCCTTGAAATGTTCAGAAAACTTGACATTTATTTTCAGTCATTGTTTTTAAATTTTATTTTCAGCAGTTTCTAAGACATGATTGCCTATATCTCTTATAAGGATGCTGATAGAAAAAAGATACTATTACACTATGCAGCTGGAATATTTTATAGCGGCACCCCTCATTTTCAGGGAAATCAGTTATGAAGAGGGTCCTTTTTTATTGGTAGTTTGGTCACTCTTACGGGTTGTTTTGGTAACCCTGTGTTTTACTGATATACGTTGTAAATCTGATTTTCCTCTTTTTTTTAATAGGTGTGCAGTTCAACTTTCACACCTTTCACTTGGAAGACCATCACGACTACTTACTCATCACAGAGAACGGGAGTTTCACGCAGCCACTGGCACGCCTGACTGGCTCAGAGCTTCCTCCAACCATCAATGCTGGCCTCTACGGCAATTTCAGGGCTCAGCTGCGCTTCATTTCTGATTTTTCAATATCATATGAGGGATTCAATATTACATTCTCTGGTAAGAAAATAGTCAAATAAAAAATGTTATTTTGGCAACAAAATATCATTTTTTTTTTTTTAAAAGGATAAACATAGCCCTGACTGGTTTGGCTCATTGGATGGAGTGTCGGCCTGAGGACTCAGGGGTCCTGGGTTTGATTCCGGTCAAGGGCATGTGCCTTGGTTGGGGGCACATCTCCAGTGGGGAGTGTGCAGGAAGCGGCTGGTCAATGTTTCTCTCTCATCGATGTTTCTAACTCTCTGTCCTTCTCTCTTCCTCTCCATAAAAAATCAATAAACTATATATTTAAAAAAATAAAAAAGGAAAAACATTTTTTTTATGTATGACAGAATAAAAAAATAAAAATAAAAAGTAGTAAATAAATAACTCAACAAATTTTAAGGAACATTTGAAATACTTTGAATAAATAAATTAATTTACTAAAAAATTCACTACTTTTTTTAAACTTACACACCTGTAGAATCCTAAAAGAGAGAAAACCTAGTGCCCAGTGAACTTAAAATGGAAATTCAAATGCATATTTTAAAGCTTCAATTAGGCTTTAAAAGTAAAATTTTACTTAAGCCAGTGATAATCTAGTTTTATGTGTCTTGAAAAAGTTTATAGGCCAAGATTCAGATAAGCAATTTATTTATTTGGAACTAGATGATCAAGAAATAATTAATGTCCTTTTCCATTTATTTTAGAATAACCTCATCTATAGGCAAGTTTATGACTTGGATTACAGAAAAAAAATTTATAAGACTAAAGTAAATAAAAACTGTTCCTGTAAGTTAAATTTCTATGGCTGAGTTGAAAAGAATTGTGGAAAAGTAGTTATTTCTTAATGCAGAAATGATAAATAAATTTTATACCAACTTGCTAATATTGAAATTATAGTATTAGCAGTATATATAAAATCATACAAAAGCTAACCTAGTTCTTCAACTATTATTCTAATATTTTCATGGAAATACTTATATAATTTAGGTATTCCAGGATGAGTAGTGAATGAGCATAACCAATTTTAGGCTAGAATGTTGAGAGTATGTACAAATATTTTTTTAGGAATGCTATAATGATTATCAACTTGAAACAATTCCTCTTGTTTGCCATTGCAATTACATCATCAGTTTGTGCTCTGGGAATATTTTTAGGTAAGCTACATCTTTTTAGGATGATATATAAATTATATTGTTCAGTCAGCTCTACTTTCGCATACTCTGAAGAGTGTTTAGCTGTTCATTTTCATGTTTTTTCATTGCTTCTGTAATATAAAACTTTTCAGTGTGAGGACACTTCAGTCTTACATAAATGCTTGTATCTGAAGTCAGGTGTTTTCCAAATTATGAATTAATTGAATTTGTTGTATATTGGAGACATAAGACTAAAGCCTTTAGGTAAAATGCATTCCAAAAGTGCAAATGATTTAATTCCAGTCTTTTATGTGTGTGTTTGAAAATATGCATCAAATATCTTAGTATTATAAGTAAAAAAACACACACACTACAAAATGGATATGTTTCTAATGCAGAAAAAAGAATAAGTTAAATAACTACATTTTCAATTTATCACTCAGAAGGTGACATTTTACCATCTCTATTGAATTTCCAAAATAAAAGTATTCATTAAGTTATTAGATCTTTTACAAAAGAAGAAAATTATGTGGGGCATTTGCATGTTCCCTTAATTAGACAATAGTTAACTTTTTAAATGTATTACTAGGCCCTAACAGCATCCAGATTGTAGAGTATAAGACTATCCTTAAAAAGTGACTGTCATTTGTCTTCCTCTCCACCTAATTTACAGAATATAACCTCGAACCTTGTGAAGATCCTGGAATTCCTCAATATGGTAACCGAATTGGGTTCAGCTTTGGGGTTGGTGACACTCTGACCTTCTCCTGCTCATCAGGTTATCGACTGGAAGGGACAGCAGAGATCATCTGTCTTGGTGGCGGCCGCCGAGTGTGGAGTGCACCTCTGCCAAGGTGTGTGGGTACGTGGTCAGCTGCTTTCATTTGCTTGTATGTGTAGTCACTGTTCATGGAGTTGCACGGTTATACACCCTTCATTTTTTTTAATAATCTGTTGAATTTCTTCATTTATTTCATATAAGTTATGTCAATTTTTTTTCCACTTGGCAATCTGGTGTACCTCAATTAACTTCTCAACTGCTCCATACAAGCAACCATGCTTTTAAATTGGTTTTTAAATGGTGGGTATAAGGAATGAATAGATAGATAGAAGGTAGATCGATAGCTAGATGATGATAGATAGATAGATAGATAGATGATAGATAGATAGATAGATAGATAGATAGATAGATAGATAGATAGATAGATAGAATCATATTTAGAAACCTTACAGAAAATTGCATTCTTGTATTCGGTTGATAGATGATTTTATATGACTTCTGAGTGAAATATTTTACAGTAGAATTAACATCCATGAAACAAGATTACATGGAAAATGACATCAAATAAATAACAGATAATTTAAAGGTGATGAGGGTGTGTATTGACTCAATTTAAAGATCTATAAAATTAATCTATTATTTAGATTAGTTAATATGGCAACTCATTGCATGATGTAAGGTAAAGAATAGCAATAATTAAAATATTGAAAGTTGGGAGCTATCACCTTAACCTTTGGAAATGAATGTTTTGATTGATAAAAAGAATAAGAAATTCTATAAAGAAAACGAAGGACTTTTTTAAATTAAGATTTAATTCATTTCCTATTTAAATTATGAAATAAAGAGGCCAGAATTTCTTTAGGTCATTAGCCTTTAGCCATTATCAGTACTTATTTTATGATAGAACAAGTACGAATGGTCATTTTATAATTATTTCATGAAACTATTAAAACTTTCAAGAGCATATAATTTACAATTAGTAAATTTAATTGTGGGTTATGGATCTGTGTAAGTTATAATATGATATAAGATCAAGCAAATTGATTTATGGTTCAGGACCTTGTCCTTTTCTATGGGCGTCTCAGATGAAAAATGAGAATGAAGAAGAAAATACCTCATGTGCCTTATTCAATATATTCCTGTGGATCTCCAAATCAAGTCAAAAAATGATATTCCAGGCTAATGTGGTTCTGAAAGCTTTTATAGTGATGGTATTGTTTTACAACCCCTCTGGGTTATGTAAAAGACAAGTTGACATATAACACATGACATTTCTTTTTAAAATCACAGGCTTCTATAGAAATGGCATATGTGATCTCAGGGGCTTAAAGCTGAGAGGTGCTAACCAGCCACTATATCAAAACATTTTTCCAAGAAGCTGTGTGGGGTGCAGTTCTTCTGAGTTTGTTGGTGTGTGTGTGTGTGCGTGTGTGTGTTCCCCTGCTATTGACAGATTTGGAATTCCTTTCTTTACCTGCATTGCCCCCATTTCCATTTTTGTTTGGTGTGAATATTTTCAAAGGCCAGTTAATGAGAACCTTGGGAATAGACCAAGTGAGGGCTGCAGAGTGTCTGCATTTATATCCTGGTCATTTAATATTGAGTTACTTCACTTTTCTAAACTTTATTTAGTGGTTCCAGCAGTAGCACCTAGTACATTGTCATGAGTTAGTTCTGAGGATTAAAAGAGGTTAGCTATGCCAGTCAGATACCCAGCACAATCCTTTAGACATAGGAAGGGTTCAGAACTTAGATGTTATTATGACTCAGTATTTCCAGTATAATAGGCTATCTAGCCAACCCATAGATTTAGTTTATAAGAGCAAGTATAGAAGGGATAGAGTTGATTTGATAAAACACTAACATTTATGAGGTTCTACTAGGCTCTTTTATTTACAGTCCCCTCATTGAATCCTTACTTCAATCCTGTAATTGTTATTCCCCTCATTTTTCATCAGAAGAACCTGAGTCTTAGAATTAAATAACTTATCCAACCAAAAGCATCAAGGTTATACATGGCAGAAGTAGGATTTGTATATAATGTTTCCCATTTCAAAACCCAGCTTTTTCCCCACTAGAGGATTTTATCTCAAGCGATCTAGGGAAAGGTGAATCTCCAAGGACTCTCGGTCATACAGAATTATACAAAGTTAGTATTTTTTTTCTCCAAGTACCAGATTGTTATTCAGGCTGCAAAGAAATTGTTGCATGTATATTTTTAAGGTTTTGTCCATAATTACAATAAATTTTAATAAGTGGATTTATGAAAATCTGTATTTACAAAAAAGGTAACTTTAAGTGAGTTTTATTTTTTTAAGAATTTTTTTTGAGAGAAGGTTTTTTGGTTACTAAATCTTTAATGGGAAAAAGGAAATAAAACCATCTTGGGGACAAATTTAGAAGGCAAAATTATTCCTATGGAAATTTTCCCCATTTCACATGAGCTATGTTTGCTTTAAAGTTTATGAATTTACAATTAAGTCTATGGACCTTAGTAAATTCCACTGTTAGGTATACATATAAGTTATAAGTGATTTCTAACTACTTATATGAACAGACCCAATTTTAGGAAGGCTAGTTTATTTGAACAGTTTTATTTTTTTTTT
>PVJC01024784.1:0-25274 GCA_004026665.1 Murina feae | reverse complement strand
TTATTGTCCAGTCTCTTCCCGCACCCCCAACACCCCTTTCCCCCTGAGAATTGTCAGTCCACTCCCTTTCTATGCCCCTGATTCTATTCTATTCACCAGTTTATTCTGTTCATCAGGTTGTTTTTATTCACTTGATTTTTAGGTTCATTTGTTGATAGATATGTATTTGTTGTTCATAATTTTTATCTTTACTTTTTCTTCTTCCTCTTCTCAAAGCATACCTTTCAGCATTTCATATAATACTGCTTGGGTGGTGATGAACTCCTTTAGCTTTCTCTTTTTTGCATTCATTTTTGTAATTGTGCTTTTCCTTTGTATGGCCACCTTACAGGTTCCAAAGAGCTTTCACAATACAATTCTCATAGCAACCCTGTAAGGTGCGTGATAGCCTCCTCTTGGAAATTAGAGAAAAGGTTATTTTGAGGATCCTGAGACCAGGTAGACCAAGTGACCTGCCCCAAGCCACTAAGACACTAGGAGACCTGAGGTCAAATTGGGCTCTGTCCCCTAATACCAAGCTCTTTCTTTCCTAAGAAGTTTTCTTCTAACACTTCTAATAAGCAGCATAGAAAATAGGCAACCAGCGGTTGTAATTCCCACATACGCCTTTTCAACATAATTGAGTAATACACCTTTTCCTTTTATCCTAACAAATTGAGCACATGTCCTATCATGTTTCATTTCTAATTTTAATTCAGTCAAACTCTGAGTTTACCTGTGGGAGGCACATGCTTAGCAAGTCTTCGGTTGTAACCCTATAGACACTGTTAGCTCCTTGCCTCGGTCACTTTACAGATGTGATTTTCCCATGGGCCAGCGGAGCCGGAGGACAGGTCCATGGGAGCCTTGGGAAGTGGCTGTGTCCCAGGGAGGTGTGCAGCGTTTAGAGAGCTGCAGCTGGGATTTCACAGGAGCCAGTCCTGTCCCAGCCTGAAGAGCATTTCTGACAGTTCCAGATGTTTCCAAGTCTGATTGTGTCACTTGATGATATCTAAATTCCCAAGAGATGCGGCACATTTGTATTCAAATTAGCTTTTTTAAACACATCACCCTTTGCTGTATTAGGCGTGGGGTTGAGAGTGCTGACTATAGTGTTTCATTTCCACAGAGAATCACAGAATCTGTGGGTTCTGTGTTTACTGTGTATCAGCATAGAAGTCCTGAAGACCATTACATAAAGTTAGATTTGTTTAGACCAGTGTCTTCATTTGCTATGTTCTGTTCAATTCTAGGGAGTGTCTTGAAGATGGAGCCTCTGTCCCATCTCTGACTCCCTGCCTAGCGCAAGCTGGTCTCACTGTGAAGCCTCCGGCATCCAAAGGCTACCTGCAGGCTGTGGATAATGAAGGAAATCCGCTTTGCCTCCGGTGCCAGCAGCCCACGGGCCAAACTAAGGAAGAGTGCAAAGTGAGCGCTTGGGATTCACGGTTTTGCTCCCTGAACTGTCAGGAGGAGTTTTGGATTCGTTCTAATAACAGTTACCTGCGAGCCAAAGTGTTTGAAATTGAGCATGGTGTGTGTCAGCTGTGTAACCTGAACGCACACGAACTCTTTTTACGTCTGAGAGACGCTCCTAAAAGTCAGCGGAAGAGTCTTCTGGATGTTACCTGGACCTCAAAGCTCCCTCTAGAGCAGGTAAGTTATAGTTGTGTGGCAGATAGAAGGCAGCATTGTACTGAGGGATGGGTTCTGACTCGCTCTCCTTTTAACTTTTTATATGGGAAATCTTGAATATATACACAAAAATAGAACGAATGATGAGCTCATCACCCAACTAATGGTTAGCAACATTTTTGCCTTAATTTTCATTGTCCCATACCTCAATTCTTTTTTTCTCTTGGAATTATTTTAAAGCAAATTCCAGACAACACTTCATTTCATCCTTAAATATTTTTGTTATGTATCTCTCGTGGATAAAGACTTCTTTCCCATCCACCTTCCCTCCCTCTTTTTTTCTGTCTGTCTTGGAAATTTAATCCCACACCCCAATAGCCATTATCACACCCAAAACAATGGTAATTTCTTGATTATAATAAGTCTGTGTTTGGTTTCCCACCCAGGTTGTCTCAAAAATATTTTCGGACAATCTGAAAATTCCTTGTTCAGATTAGATCAAAGTATGGCTCACACATGGCATTTAGTCATGCCTCTTATGGTCTCTTTAATCTGTATTGCCCCATTCTTTTTTTCACACTGTAGATTGCTGAGGAAACTGGGTCATTTGCCTATAGGATTTCCCACATTCTGGATGTGTCTCCCTGTATTCTCATAGTATTATCTGACATGCTTCTCTAACCCCCTGATTTCCAGAATAATGGTTATAAAATATAGAGGCTTAATTAGATTCTTGTTAAATTATTTGGGGAAGAGATCTTAACAGATGACACATTGCATCAAGAAACACCTATAAGGACCCTAGCCGGTTTGGCTCAGTGGATGGAGTGTCAGCCTGTAAACAGAAGGATCCCAGGTCCGATTCCAAAAAGAAAAGAAGCACGTATGGGGAAACCACATACTGTTTTCCATAGTGGCTATACCAATTTACACTCATACCAGCAGTGTACAAGGTGTCCTTTCTCTCCACATCCCCAATAAATTAAACAACACAAAATAAAAACTATGGTCCAGTTGCTCTACTTTTCATGATGTTAATATTGAATGACAAAGGGCAAACAGATAAAATGCAGTTCATTGCAGTGAGAAGCAAACATGTTCATCTGTTGTAAAATACAATTTTAGCAGAGCAATTTATGACAAAATATTATCTTTAGACTCATCAATATTCACTTTGATTCCCAAAACTCAATTGGATTTCTAATCAGTTATGATCTAATCAGTTCTAAACTTTAAACTAAAGCAAAATGTATAATTTCATAGTGAGCTTTTTGTTGATATCTTTTTCATTAATTTTTAGAGAGAATGAAAAGGGGGAGAGAGGGAGGGGGAGAGAGAAAGACAACCATCGATCTGAGAGACACACATCAATTGGTTGCCTCCTGCACATGCCCTTCAGGGCCAGGGATTGAATCTGCAACCCAGGTACATGCCCTTGGCCGGGAATTGAACCCATGACCCTTCAGTGTACTGGCCAATGCTCTGATCACTGAGCCACCCCAGCCAGGGCAGTGAGCTTAATTTTTTAAAAAAATCATTCCTGATGCCCTGGCTGGTTTGGCTCAGTGGATAGAGTGTCAGCCTGTGGACTGAAGGGTCCCGGGTTCAATCCCGGTCAAGGGCATATACCTTGGTTGCGGGCATATCCCCAGTGGGGGGTGTGCAAGAGGCAGCTGATCGATGTTACTCTCTCATCGATGTTTCTAACTCTCTGTCCCTCTCCTTTCCTCTCTGTAAAAAAATCAATAAAAAATATTTTTTTTAAAAAATCACTCCTGAGCCACTTTCTGCCCACTAAAATATTGCCAAATCATATATTTTGACTTACTTATTATTGCTGAATTATGGCAGAATTCATTAATAAGCATTTCTGCAAAGATGAATTCACATAATTTTGAGAACTAGGGAGATATACTATTTTTTAGATGGTGTCCTGAGTTCCTGAAATAGCCTTTGGTCAACTGGTGAGGGACATATTGCGCCATCCCAGGGTGTCACCCGGACTCGTTACTGTCTGCCGCCTCCATGAGGAGGCTGCCAGGAGACACAGGTGGCAGGACTCGAGGACATCCTGGAAGCAGCCTGTCTAGGAAGTAGCATAGTGACACCCAAAACAAAAGTGCTCAGAGGACAGGGAGCACCACAGGCTCCGTGCTGGGAGGACCACCCAGAGAGGGGGTGACTCTTGGGACGGGTGAATTTAGGATGTTAAGATGTCCCCACGTGATTTGCCAATTACCAGGGAGAATAAACACCTTCTAGGCCATAGAGTCTGTCAGAGTAGAGACTGTTCAGAGCAAAAGAATCGGTTACAAAAGGCAGAACCAAAATGGATCTTTTTTCTAAGAATGCGCCATTTGCTCGACGCATCAGACTTCTATCTGTAGTTGCTTCCCGCAGTGCCAGCCACCGCTGGACAAAGCTTGCCGCTCCAGCTCGCGGCCACCAGGGGCGCCGCTCAGGCTGGGCACTGCTGACCGGTCCCTGTGCCCACACAAGCCTGCAGCTTTTCTTAAAAGTGCTTCAGAACTGCAACACAGGTTCCCAGGGCTGGCAGCCAGGAAGTTGATTACAACTTCTTCCTTGTTCACAACCGAGAAAATAAAACAACCTTCACACTGGTCTTTGTGATATTTAAACAACTGCACAGCTATGCCGTGAGCTGGTTTTACTACCTTAGGTAAAATGTTAAAATACGTCCCGTTTGAATGTAGGTCATCATTGTTTAAATACTGAGTGTGTGTATGTGGACTGGCCTAAATTATCCCTGCTTTAAGTGGACATCTTTATTCATTCAAAATATGCAACTTACAGAGGTTGTTCTAGAAATATACCAGTCCATGAAACTGGCAGATAGCATGGAAGTTCCAGGTTATAGCTATTAATATTAAACTGTCATTGGCATAGTAATGAATGCATTTAGGTCAACAATTAGAGATTTTTTTTAAGTCAGTAATATTCAGAAGTTCTAAGTTTTTAATCTGTTCTTATTCTTTTCTGTTTTGTTGACTGTATAAACTAGCTCAAAAGTGCAAAAACAACTAATTTTCCCCAGTCTGTCAGGAGTGTTGGTATTATTTTCTACTTGCTTATAATTTTATTCTCAAAATGGGCTAGGTAAGGGAAAAAGAACTTTTTCAGAAACATTTTATTGTTTTCAAATTGCTAACCTAGAGGCTTTTTCCTGTTCACAAAAAAGGCTGTAAGGAGTCATCCTAATGTATTTTCCCTGACTCTGCTGTGTAAACATGACCTCACAGCACAAACCCCACCGTTCCTGCTGTGTGTGTACAAAGCGCTGACCCTGTTCTGGTTGCAGCTCAACGAAATGGTCAGAGCCCCCGGGGAAGGGCACTTCTGGCAGGTGGACCACATCCAGCCGGTGTTCGGAGGGGGAGGACAGTGCTCCCTGGACAACCTGCAGACGCTCTGCACCGTCTGTCACAGAGAGGTGAGGGCCCTTTCCGTTCATCCCACTCTGTCCTGGGCCTCAGAGTGACATCGAGCATGCAGGCGTGGAAGAGGGCAGGGGAATCTACGTCCTGGGCTGGGATCCAAGATACATTTTATTTCTCTCATCACCGAACACTTGTGCTTCCTCTCGAGGCCTAGGTGTCAGTCACAGATGGGAGAGAAGCTGCTCGCCCTCTGATTCATCCCAGGACCCGGAAATTTCCCCACCGCCTCGCAGAAAAGACATACAGTGTAGTTTGCGTAGTCTCGAAGAGACCCAGACCTTCAGGCTGGAAGTTTGGTGAACTGGGGCGGTGACATATGTTTGCATGTGCAGCTAAGGATGTCCTGAAATGTCTAAGGACTTGAATAAATCATCTGTAGGACCAACGCAGTTCAACATGCAAACATTGCACCCTTGGCCACAGTATAAAACCTGTTAACCTCGGCACGTCTTGGAGCGATTAATGACCTGTAGCTTAAAACGAAAGGGGAAAAATGACATGGTGTTTATCAACTAGGATGAGTTTTTAACAGGCAGTCAGCAAATGGAAGTCAGGCCTCCCTGTTGAGATCATCTTAGAAAGGAACACTTACTCAGTATGCAATTTTGCCTCTGACTTATTTTTCCCCTTTGGCAGGTTTCAGCATTCCCCCACATTCCCATGACAAGCATTCACAATGCTATTGTCTAAAATGGCTACACATGATTCTGTGGAATAGACCTCTGCCCATACTAATGCACACTGAAGTGATCTACATTCTTTTTTGTTCTTAGACGTTTTGTTGCCACACACTTTTTTTTCTGTTTTGAGGTCATTCCTTAAGATAGATGCTGAGATCTAAAACATCACTGAGTCACGTGTTTGGACAGTTTTGAGGCTGATGTTTTTAGCTCCAAGCTGTTTTCCCAAAGGTTATACTGTTAGACCCCTCCCAGCCCGTCAGTGAAGAGAGTGCCCATCTGACTGCATGGATTGCGCCCGTGCAGTGGGGCAAGTGGACTGCCCGCGTTTGTTTACTAAGGACCCTGGTGGTCTTTAACATGCGAATCAATTGTGTTTACAGTTTTGAGATCTGTTCTGATCCTTTGACAGTGTTCATATTATACAGGCATTTTCTTAGCCTTTTAATATTTTAGATTCTTCTCTTCACAAACGTAACTTGTACATAAATGGAGATTGTTCTGTTTGTTCTTCATTTGAACCCTCTTTGCTTTCCTCTCCCTTCCACCTGGGTCACCTCACACGTGCGTGGACTCCAATCTGGGGGGAAAGTCGTCCGATTTTTCTGCTGTGCCAATTAGTAGCACATTCAAAACTAATGAGAGAATTAAGATATAGCAAAATAAAATGCTGCCCCTTCTGTGGTGCACTTTTTCAGGTTCTCATGAAAAGTCTTATTTGCGGGACTGGCAAAAGGATCCATGTCCGGTCTGTCCCATTCTGTTTTCCGCATTGGTTTGGCTGCTGGGTTGAGGATTCCCGAGAAGAGGAGAGAGGCAGGCCTTGTGCACACTGCACTCTGGGGAATCCCACGATGGCCTAAAACTCCCACTTGGACGAAGGGAATCATGGCCTCCTCCCCGAGACCCCAAGGGAGGGATGCAGATCTCGCTGAGTAGCAAACTCTGTGTTTTCTCCTCAGCACCTGGTCCTGATGAACCTAGGACCTCGGCACTCAGCAGAGCTGCTTGGGTTCGCTGCTTGTGGTTTGGTAATGCCCCAATGGCAAAGCACGGGGCGTGGGTGTGGCAGCCATGTAGCTATTTCCCAACAGACAGAATACAGAGCGTGTGTGAGTTTCTCCCGCATGTGAACACCTTCATGTTTTTAACTTTTAGAGAACTGCCAGGCAAGCCAAGGAAAGAAGCCAGGTGAGGAGACAGTCTCTGGCGGCGAAGCATGGATCCGACATCACGCGGTTCTTGGTGAAGAAATGAAGTTTAACAAACTGAATGGATGACAGATGGCTTACATGTGGAGGAATTTAACTCATTTTTTTCATGTTTGTCTAATATTTTAAGAGTGAAATTTTTCAGAAAGTCATGAATCTAGCTTCCCTTTTCAGATTAAATGCTTTTAGCGTTCAACACCTTTGTAAAGTACCTAACAGAAACCCTGAGGTGCAGTGCTGTTTCTGCGACCTTGATTTCATGCAGACTCTCAATTGTGTTTCTGCAAGGTCTTGGTAAACTGTCATTTCCTTCTCTGCCTTAATCATGGTGTCATGCATGGGTTGGACTTTAAAAATATATTCTCAATTACTTGCAAAACGGTGCTGGATTGGGATTGTTTCAGGACTGCTGAGCGTACAGAATGGGGCATGGCAAGACCATAAGGGAAGTTTTGGGAGCAAATCCTCATTATTCAGGAATCCTGGGCAAAGCGTGACCAGCCTGCTTAGTATGCAAGAGAGACTTGTGTTCACTAAATTCTCCGAAATGGGCTTGGGGTACACATTTTTTGAGTGTTTTCTCTTTTATTTCTTAGCTAGTTGTCTTTATTAAAATGATGCTTTAAAAAAAAACAACAAAACACTAATTGGACCTGTAGTGTTTGTGGACAAGTCAGGGGTTCTGGGTAAAGTGATTGTTAAATATATTAAAAACCTGAAAACATAAAAGATAAAATGCCACTTATACTTCAATTTTCAGTTAGCTGTTTTGTGTTTTTTTTTGTTTTTTGGGTTTGGTTTTGTTTTGTTTTTGCCTATTTTTGTTTAATTTATTTCTTTTAAGACCACCTCCTTGCAATTTCCAGAGAGAAACTGCAAAACAAGAAACAGACTTGGTTTCAAATGCATAAATAGTGTGCTGGAGTTGAAAGCACTGCTGATAACATCGTTACAGAAGAACGTCAGCGTGCTCCAGGGCACGTCAGTATCCCTGAGGAATAAACATGACTTCTCTTCTCCCACCGAGACGTTCTCAGGAGTAAGTCACTGCTTCTGCTCTTTTTTAAAAAATATATATATTTTATTGATTTTTTTCCAGAGAGGAAGAGAGAGGGATAGAGAGTTAGAAACATCGATGACAGAGAAACATCCGTCAGCTGCCTCCTGCACACTTCCCACTGGGATGTGCATGCAACCAAGGTACATGCCCTTGACCGGAATCGAACCTGGGACCCTTGAGTCCACAGGCCAATGCTCTATCCACTGAGCCAAACTGGTCAGGGCTGCTTCTGCTCTTTGACATATTTTCCGCATAGAAGATGTGGAGCCTGGAAATCATGATGACAGTTGGAGTAGACCATTCCCAATCCCATGCCAGAACCAAAGGCTGGTGGCCACATTCTCCTTTTAAAGAAGGTAAGAGAAGGCAAGTCCTGATCCAAACCAGTACCTGTCTTGACGACCGTATTCACCAAGCACCTGTACCACTTCCTACTTCCTGCCAAGCTCTAAACCCAACATGTTCCCCACCGGAGCCCGGCTTTCCCCACGGCCTGGCCCCGCACTCCGACTCCAGGCAAAGCCAGTTTGTTTTTATGCATTAAAACGAGGCTTACTGTCAAAGTACCTTAGTCCCCCAGTTACCACCTTTGGTATTTAGAATCCTGCCTTATTAAAAGCGCATTCCAGGTACCTATTTTAAAAGGAGTGATGATGATAAAACACTTTATATTAAAGCATGATCTGGATTGAGATATATGTTAAAAAATAAAATGTAATTGATATAAAAAAGTAAAAGGGTGATGATGAAACAAAAGCAGAACATAGTCCTGTAATATGTCAGAATCATGAAAGCAAGAGTTACAACTACACAACACACAGGTTCAAGGAAGACGTACACCACAAAGACTTTATAAATCCTATATGGATGTGACCTCATCAGTTTAAGACTTTCTGATTCTAATTAGTAGCTGTTTCACAATGCAGAGCACTTGCTTTTAGAAAGATTATACACTTATTATACGAATTAGGTTGGGCTTTCTTTGGCCTTTTTTCTGCCTTGCTGGTCAAGCTCTTTGCAGTTTTCTGCCTCATTGCCAGAGTAACCAGGATTCCTCACGGCTGAGAGCTAAGGAGTCTTCACACTATTTTTTCTCCAGTATCGAGTGTTTTTAAGTGAGAGTTTGGTGTAAGTAGGTCAGGTTTGAGTGGAGCTTGCTCTTTAGATCAAATTAAGTTGGAAATTCTAGGGAGAACATTCTCAGATGGAGGAATTGTGTGATGGTTTCAAGTGAAATGACCCATGAAGGTGGCCTCTCTCTTTGCCAGATTTCAAAATTCCAGCTAAAAACACTATGAGAGCATCAAAAAGAATAGAATTCAACTAAATTTAACCATGGAGTTGAAATATCTGTACACTGAAACTACAAGACTTCAATGAAAGAAATTGAAGAAGACACAAATGAATGGAAAATATTTTGTGATCATGGACTTGAATAATTAATATTGTTAAAATATCCATACTACCCAAAGTGATCTACAGATTTCATGCAATCCTTATTAAAATTCCAATGGCATTTCCCATAGAAATAGAAAAAAATCCTAAAATTTGTATGAAACCAGCAAAGGCCCTCAAATAGCCAAAGTAATCTTGAGAAAGAAGAACAAAGCTGGAGACATCATGCTTCCTGCTTTCAAACTGTAGTATAAAGCTATAGTAACCAAACATTATGGTATTGGCATAAAAACTGACACATAGGCCAATGGAACAGACTAGAGAGCCCATCTATCTATAATAATACAAACATAATATGCTAATTAGACCAACGTCCTTCTGGACAAAGCTGGGCTGCAAGGTGCCAGAGAAAAGCTGGTGCCGGCAGCTGGGGGGAGGAAGGCCTACTCCTGCACAAATTTTGTGCATCAGGCCTCTGGTGCATATAAAAGTTTCAACTAAGGAGATAACTATACAATAGGAAAAGGATAATCCCTTCAATAGATGGTTTTGGGAAAACTAGATAACCACACAGAAAAGAATAAAACTGGATCCCTTTTTACCCCAAATGCAAAAATCAACTCAAAATGCATTGAAGACTTGAACATAAGACCTGAAAGCATACAACTCCTAGAAGAAAATATAGGGGCAAGCTCCTTGACATCTGCTTGGCTGCAATTTTTTTGGATCCAATAATAAAAGCAAAAATAGCCCGGCATGGCTCAGTGGTTGAGCCAATGAATCAGGAGGTCACAGTTGGATTCCCGGTCAGGGCACATGCCTGGGTCATGGGCTCGATCGCCGGTGTGGGGCCTGCAGGAGGCAGCCAATAAATGGTTCTCTTTCATCATTGATGTTTCCATTTCCCTCTACCTTCCTCTCTGAAATCAATAAAAATATAAATATATATTTAAAAAGCAAAAATAAACAAGTGGAACTACATCAAATTAAAAATCTCCTGCACAATAAAAGAAATCAACAAAATTAAAAAAAAAACACTTCCTCAACGGGAGAGTATATTGGCAAACCACATATCCAATAAGAAGTTAGTATACAGAGAAACCAAGATGGCGGCATAGGTGAACACCGGAATTGCTGCTGTGCACAACCATTTCAAAACTACAACAAAAGGAAGAAACAGACACCACCCAGACCCACAGGAAGGCTGGCTGAGTGTAAATTCTACAACTAGAAAGACACTAAGACGCAGAGGAGGTGCGGAAATAAAGTGCAGAGGTATGGAGGCGCGCGTGAAGGGGCTCACGGAAAGGGCTGGCAGCATTTCATACTGGAGGGAGGCACAAGTTCCCGACAGCTCTGAACTCCAATTCCAGGCGAGTTTCTGGGGACTCAGAATCATACGGGGAGGAGCTGAACTGTCTGGCACCCTCTGGCACCGAGAGGAACTCCAGAGCAGCTTGAGACCTGGTGCCTCTTAGGGCAGGGTTGAGAATCAGCCATAGCTGGTTGCTCCACCCTGTAGATTCCCCGAGACCTCGCCCCACCCAAGTTGCGGGCAGAGGCTTTTGCATATAAAAGGCTGAGAAACCTCAGGCAGAAGCTAAAATAGCACCTCCTTAGAGTTCCAAGAGACTGTGTACCCAGTAGTCAGAGCAGGACCACCCAGTCTACAACTCCTCAGACTCATAAGGGACACACTCAGGGGGCAGACTCAGTGGGCACCAAAGTCCCACTGAAACAAGTCTTGCTCCATGACGGTGTCTCCAGCATACAAGTTCTCCCACCATAGACACAGCTGACTCTCACAGCCAAGTGGCCTGGGGGTCAATTCCTCTCAGTGAAACCAACAACAATCAAGGCTTAGCTACAATAAGACTGTGCACAAAGCCGACAAAGCAGTGCACCAAGAGTATGCACCTCAGGTAATTGAGGAAACTGAGCCACTGGGCCCTATAGGACACCTAGCACAGAAAGCCGCTCTGTCAACGCAGGGAAGCAGCCAAAATGCGGAGACAAACAGGTCACAAAGGACAGAAATGAAGGAAAGCAAACGACTGGATATAGAGTTCAAAACCACGGTTATAAGGCTTTTCAAGAATATTCCAGAGACTGCCAATAAATTTAGTGAAACCCTCAAGGATATGAAAAAAGATCAGCTAGAAATTAAGCATACACCAACTGAAATAAAGAATAATATACAGAGATCCAACAGCAGACTAGAGGATCGCAAGAATCAAGTCAAAGATATGAAATATGAAGAAGCAAAACCCACCCAGCGGGAAAAGCCAAAAGAAAAAAGAATCCAAAAATATGAAGATAGTGTAAGGAGTCTCTGGGACAACTTCAAGTGAACTAACATCAGAATTATAGGGGTGCCAGAAGAAGAGAGAGAGCAAGATATTGAAAACCTATTTGAAGAAATAATAACAGAAAACTTCCCCCACCTGGTGAAAGAAATGGACTTGCAAGTCCAGGAAGCATAGAGAACTCCAAACAAAAGGAATCCAAGGAGGACTACACCAAGACACATCATAATTAAATGCCAAGAGCAAAAGACAAGGAGAGAATCTTAAAAGCTGCAAGAGAAAAGCAGTCAGTTACCTACAAGGGGGAACCCATATGACTGTCAGCTGATTTCTCAACAGAAACTTTGCAAGCCAGAAGGGAGTGGCAAGAAATATTCAAAGTGATGAACAGCAAGAACCTACAACCAAGATTACTTTACCCAGCAAAGCTGTCATTCAGAATTGAAAGTCAGACAAAGAGCTTCACAGACAAGATAAAGCTAAAGGAGTTCATCACCACCCAACCAGTATTATATGAAATGCTGAAAGGTATCCTTTGAGAAGAGGAAGAAGAAAAAAAAGTAAAGATAAAAATTATGAACAACAATTACATATCTATCAACAAGTGAAGTTAAAAATCAAGTGAATTAAAAAAAATCTGATGAACAGAATAAACTGGTGAATAGAATAGAATCAGGGGCATAGAAAGGGAGTGGAATGACAATTCACAGGGGGAAACGGGTGTTGGGGGTGCAGGAAGAGACTGGACAAAAATCATACACCTATGGATGAGGACAGTGGGGGGGGAGGATACGGGCAGAGAGTGGGGTGGGAACTGGGAGGAGGGGAGCTATGGGGGGGAAAGGGAGGAACAACTGTAATAATATGAACAATAAAGATTTTAAAAAAGATTAGTATACAATATAAATAAGAAACTCCTATACCTCCGTAGCAAAAAATAATCACTAAGCACCATGGAAATGCAACTCAGAACCACAATGAGATATCATCTCACTCCTGTTACAGGGACCATTATAAAAAAAGACACAAGCCTGGCTGGAGTCGCTCAGTTGGTTGTCACTATCCTGTGCTCCAAAAGGTTGCAGATTCAGTTCCTGGTCAGGACACATACCTGGGTTGCAGGTTCAATCCTCAGGGCAAATACAGAGGACAACCAATCAATGTTTCTCACATCGATGTCTCTATCTCTCTCTTCCTCTCTCTTCCTTCAAGCATGTCCTCAGGTGCAAATTTAAAAAAAAAAGAAAAAGAAACATGAGATGGCAAATGCTGGTGAGAATGTACATTGGTACAGCCACTATGGAAAATAGTATGGTAATTCCTCAAGAAGATAAAATAGAACTATCTTGTTGATGCATCCATCTTATATAAAAACTTTGAAATTTTAACTCTGCTATTTCTGGCTGCTGGAAATGCTTGCTGGCTTAAATAATAAGGAAAACAAGACTACTCCCATTTCAGAGAGGCCATTAAACCTTCTCCAGACGAAGTTATCAGTGCTGGCATCAGGCCAAGCCTTTGGTTGAGGTCTCAAAGCCCAGCACATAGGGCCCTTTAAGAATTTGCAAAGGGAACCAGAAAAAAACCATATTTGGGAGACAAAGAAGGTAAAATCATATAAATACAGGAAACTTCCTATGTGATTTCACCCAGAATTTGAGAAACATTTTCCTCTGGGCCTGCGCGTAATAAATGTAACTCCATCTCTCTAAGCGTTGCTTGGTTCTTCTCCGGTTTTTCTGTAACATTGTGATCCAGCAATCCCACTTCCAGGTATACATCCATAGGAAAACAAAACCATTATCTCAAAGAGATAGCTCTACTCCCATGTTCATTGCAGCATTATTCACAAGAGCTGAGGTATGGGAACAACCGCAGTGTGTGTCGACAGATGAATGAATAAAACATAGCACCCTAGGCAGGTAGCTCGGCTGGTTGAAGTGTTCTCCCAATGTGCCAAAGTTGCGGGTTTGATCCCGTCAGGGCACATGCAAGAAGCAACGAATGGATCCGTAAAGTGGAACAACAGATCAATGTTTCCCTCCCTCCCTCTCCCTCTCCTAGCCCTCTTCCTCTCTCTCTCTAAAAATCAGTAAAAAAGAAAACATAGTAGATGTCTACAGTGGGATATTTTCCAGCTTTAAAAAAGGAAATCCTGCAATTTGTGACAACATGGACCTGGAGAGCATTCTCCTAAGTGACATAAGCCAGATAAAGACAAATGCTACATGGCATCACATGTTGAAACTTTTTTTAAATGTTGAACTCATAGAAATAGAGAGTAGAAAAGTGGTTACCAGGGATTGGGAGGTGAGGGAATAGGGAGAGTTCAGTAAAAAGGTACAAACTTGCAGTTACAAGATGAACAAGATCTAACACATGGCATGGTGACTACATGTGATAACATGTACTGTACAATTGAAATTTGCTAAGACAGTGGAACATACATGTTCCCCCCACCAAGAAGATAAATACGTGAGGTGATGAAAGTGTTGATGAACTAGACCAGGGGTTCTCAACTTTTGGCTCTTTAAAACAGCTCCTTATGTTGTGACCCAACCATAAAATTATTTTCGTTGCTACTTCATAACTGTAATGTTGCTACTGTTATGAATCATAATGTAAATATCTGATATGCAGGATGGTCTTAGGCGACCCCTGTGAAAGGTCATTCCAGCCAAAGGGGTTGCACTCACAGGTTAAGAACTGCTGAACTAGATGGTGGTTACTCCACCAGTGTACCAAATGACCACGCGGTGCACTTTAAACAGCGGACAAGTTTATCTGTCAATGAGACCTCAATAAAGCTGGAGAGAAAAGCACTGGAAGAAACAATGAGCATTGGCCGCGCAGGGCCTGGGCCTACTTTCCTTGGGACTGAAAATAAAGGTAGCCGGAGATGGATAATAGCAAGGACCTCACAAGGTCCATACGGCAGGGACGCTGAGGCAGGCTGTCCTTCATCCTCACTGTCTGCAAGAAGCTGCCCCCTGGGAAGTTCACCGAGGGCATTGGAGGTGAGGGTTGTGGGCGAGGGGACCTGCTCCCTGCCTGCAGGACGGAGCGCAGAGCTGCCCACCCCCACCCCCCACTCCCACCCCCAGGAAGAACATAGCAGCTCCCACATAGGAAACGGAGACAAGTGCAAAACCTAGGGGCGGGCGGTCTGCAGGAGGAGGCCTGGAAACCCTCCGCAGTCCCAGACGGAAGAGGGAACAGAACAGAGCATGGACCTCCAGGGGTGAGCTGTTTGCAGTTTGGAGCTGGGAGACATGGTGGTGGTGTCCTGAGGCCATGCCCGCACCCTCTCCCTCCTCCCCTCGAAGAGTTGGAGCCATTTGGAACCGCTGGGCCGACTTCCTGGGCAGATGGCTCAGCGCCCAAACCATGCCTGTCCTTCCTGCTTGCCCGGAGTGACCCTGATGCCCAGAAACGCTAATGACCCATAGAGCTGCTTTAGGAGGCCCGGGGCCTGGGGCAGATGCCATTGGGAATTTCTGAGGAAACCCACTCGGCTACTGGCATTGATCACATTCGAAGGCGCATTTCTCGGGGAGACTTTTCTGTGGCAAATAAGTACCATTGTACATTTTCTGAACTGCTGATGGTAAAGGCAGTTTCTGCTCACGTCTTACTAATACAACTTCAGATTCTTGAGCGAAACACTCAAAGTATCGTTTCTGCGGAAATAAAAGCAGGAGCCACTTTAAATTACATGTCTAAGCAGTCAACATTCCTGAGCGCTTCCGAGTGAAATGGAAAAATGGTGTTTACTTAATGGATTCAGAGCCATGAATGCCAAACATTAAGAATAGGTGGTGGAGCCCTAACCAGTTTGTCTCAGTGGATAGAGCATCGGCCTGCGGACTGAAGGGTCCCAGGTTCGATTCCGGTACCTTGGTTGCGGGTACATTACCAGTAGGAGGTGTGCAGGAGGCAGCTGATCAATGTTTCTCTCTCATCGATGTTTCTAACTCTCTATCCCTCTCCTTTTGTCTCTGTAAAAAATCAATAAAAGATATTTTTTAAAAAGAAAAGAATAGGTGGTGGAAATAGTATCCCACTTGCTGTTGCACATTAGTCTGTCTCTCATTCTACCTTTTATTCTTTTACTCTGGAAAATTGTGATTTCCTATTCAGTGCCCCAGATCTATCTGAATAACCACCACCGCCCCCCCAAAAAATGCCCCATCCCCTCTCATTTCTCAGTTGCCTTTTGCTGGCAGGGGTGTTTTGCTGCCCTAGTTGTGCTTCTATTGGTTGTGTTCCCCCTGACGACCGAGAAAGGCCTGAGGTGGGAATACATGCTGGTTCTGGCTGCCGTGCCTGCGTTAACAGTCTTCTCCCAGCTCTGAAATACTGCGTGGCTCTGTCTCCTCAGAGATGCTAACTTTTTTCCCCTAGAAACTGCAGATGGAACATCTTAGAAATATTGTTAATTCCTCATTTCCTAAAGGGTACATGAGTCTTTCTGTTCTTCTGCATCTGCCTTCTCTCCACCAGAGTTCACTGAATTACAGAAACCCCAAACGTCGTTCTGTGTGACAGCTAAGGTCTTTTTAAGAAAGATCTTCCCACAGTTTTGACTTAACCCATAAAATGAACTTTAAGAAACCAAAACACAACACCATCGCAAGTCCCAGCACATACACTTCCTCGCCATCGCAAGTCCCAGCACATACACTTGACACACACAGTGTCGGTAGCCAGGCCGCGCAGCCACCTCGGCTGTAACTCCAGATTGCACACCCCCCTTAGAACCACCCTGCAAACCATCTCCCCACTTTCCACACAGCATGTCTTCCCCGGGCTGTGTCTCAGCTGGTGCCTCCGCTGCCATCACATGGGCATTGGCAGAGGCCTGCGAGGAACCGCTCTGCGGGCGCTCTGTTGTTGGTTTGAAAGCTGCTGTTAGGAGGGTTGGGGAGGGTGATTGTTAATGCCTCTGTCCACACATCAGTTGGGAAGCAGCTGAGGCTCGAGAGTCAGAAAGATGAAATTCAGAAGATCAATTCTGAGGTTGATAAAGTAGGGAGAACATGGCACGGCTCTGCTCCTCAGCCACGCTAACACTTTTGGCCCCGTGTCCAGGTCAGGATATGGCAGCCCCTGCGGCAAAGTCGGAGCCTGATCTACTCTGAAACCCTGCCCCACAGTCACTTGGCCTCATTGTGTGAGAGCGACTCCCAGGGCTCCTCCGCTCATCAAAGTGGCAAAGCAGAAAGCCCCTGCCTGGTAGGCAGGCTGGTTAGAGACGGGAGGGGCAGGTGCTGTATCCTCTGTGCCGCCTCGGAAATCTCCAAGGGACAGGTCCTTCTGCCTCCTTCAGGAAGGAGGGACTAAGGGCAAAGAGAGAGACAAAGGTTTCCCCATTTAGCAAAGCTTGAGGTTCGTTTCACCACTGTGTGCCTCTTCCTCGCGTAGCACGATGATAAAATTCGTTCCTAATGGATGTTAGCTTACCCCGCCCTGGACTGGAAATGTATTCGCTTAGTCCCTAAGCTCCCCTGGGCATTGGGAGCCTTTGCCACCCGAAATCCACGCCTGACCTTGGCAGCCCGATGGCATCTCTGAGACCCGTTCGATTCCCCCATGCCGTCAGTAGCTGTAGGCTAGAATGACTCACGTTAGGTGGTACTGACATCTTAATAGTATCAAGTCTTCCAGTTCGTCCTGGCCCAGGAACTCGGCTGGTTGGAGCATCTTCTGGATATGGCACGGATTCGGGTTCAATTTCCAGCCAGGGCACATTCCAGAAGCAGCCAATGAATTCATGAGTAAGGGGAACAGCAAATCGATGTTTCATTCTCTCCACCCTCTCCTCTCACTCTCTCAACTCATTAAATTAAAATAAAGTCTTCCAACTCTTGGGCACAAAATGTATATCTTCTTATTTATGTCTTCTTTACTTTCTTTGAGCAATGTTTGTAATTTTTAGTTGGCTGTTCTTTTCTTTCCTTGATTAATTCTTTGTATTTTATTCTTTTTTACTTTATTATAAATGGTGTTGTATTTTTAATTTACTTTTCAGATTGTTCATTGTTAATGTATAGAAATGTAACTGGTTTTTGTAAGTTCATTTTGTATCCTGCAACTTTGTTATACTACTTATTTTTTAGTTCTGACAGGTGTGTAGGGGTATGTGTGTGTGTGTGTAACCTTTAGGATTTTTTTATATATAAAATTATGCCATCTACAAGCAGATAATTTTACTTTTTTTCTAATATGGGTGCCTTTTATTTCTTTTTCTTGGAATTGCTCTTGCTAGAACTTTCAATACTCTTTTGAATAGAATTGCCAAAACTGGCATGTCTTATTCCTGATCTTGGAGGGAAAGCTTTCAGTCTTTCGCCATTAAGTATGATGTAGCTGTGGGCTTTTCATATATGATCTTTTTAATATCGACGTAGTTTCCTTCTTTTCTTAGTAGTTTCATCCTTTTGATGAAATTTATCAAATGGTTTTTCTGGACCAATTGAGATCATGTAGCTTTTATCCTTTATTCTATTAATATGGTGTATTATATCAACTGATAATTTTACGCTGAACCACCCTTGCATTCCAAGAACAAATCCCATATGGACATGGTGTATAATTATTTTAATATGCTGAGAAATTGGGCTTGCTAGTATTTTGTTGAGAATTTTTGCATCAATTTGCAATATTATACCTTAAGGAACTAGAAAAAGAAGAGCAAAGGAAGGTCAACGTCAGCAGAAGTCTGGAAATAAACAAAATGGAGAATAAAAAGATTGGAAATAAACAAAATGGAGAATAAAAAGTTAATAAAAAAGTAATGAGCAGAAGAGAGAGTTCTTTGAAAAGACAAAACTGACAAATATTTACCTAGACTCACCAAGAAAAAAAGAAATAAAATCAGAAATGAAAGAGAAGTTACAACAGATACCACAGAATGACAAAGGATTATAAAAGAACTAAAGGCCTGGTGCACGAATTTGTGCATGGTTGGGGTCCCTTGGCCTGGCCAGTGACTGGGGCCGATCGGGCTTATTGGGGCAGGCCAGCTGGAGGGAGGGACCACGGGAGGTTGGCTGAAGCCACACTGACCACCAGGGGGCAGCTCCTGTGTTGATCATCTGCCTCCTGGTGGTCAGTGCATGTCATAGCTACCTGCCGGTCTTCTGGTTGTAAAGGTTGCTTAGGCTTTTATATATATAGATACTATGAAAGGCTATATGCCACCAAACTAGACAACCTAGGAAAAATGGACAGATTCTTAGAAGCCTACACTTATTCAACAGTAACATGGAGAATTAGAAAACCTGAAAAGATCAATCACTAGTAAGGAAATTGAAACAGCAATAAAAAAAAAACCTCTCCTTTCCCCCCCCAAAAAAAATCCAAGACCAGACTTCACTGGTACACTCTACCAAACATTCAAAGAAGACTGCATATGCTATGGTTTCATTAACACAGGCAAAGACTTGCTCCACGTGGGAGGTAGAGGAAGGGCCAGTGATCAAGGAGGGGGCATAGGGGCCTTTAAAAGTTCAGTAATATGCCTAGCTGGTCTGGCTCAGTGCATAGAGTGTCAGCCTGTGGATGCAAAGGTCCCAGGTTCAATTCCAGTCAAGGGCATGTACCTTGGTTGCGGGCACATCCCCAGTGGGAGGTGTGCAGGATGCAGCTGATCGATGTTTCTCTCTCATCAATGTTTCTAACTCTCTATCCCTCTCCATATATATATATATATATATATATATATATATATATATATATATATACTGTCCAAGTATTCACCTGCGGGGAAAGGCCATAAATCATCTCCAACCCTCAGGTGCAGCACAGACCAGAAACCAGCAACAATGATCAACTCCTGAAACAATGCTGAGATCCTGAAACTGCTTGCTCAACCGTAGTCCCCTGGCGCCAGCAACGCCTGGGGGGGTCTTGGGCAAGGCTGGAAAAGTTACAGGTCGGGGAACTGCAGACCACTCCCTCGTACCAAACCCCTCTCCTCATCCCCCTGCCTAAAGCCTTAAAAACGCCGCAGCTGGACTCGGTCTGGCGCGGCTCCACCGGCCCCTCTCCCTCCCCGGGACCTGTGGACCCGTCCATTTGCTCCCAATAAAGCCTGATTGACTTTTCATTTGGCTCATTCTTTAATTCTCTGACGGCTTAATTAAACATATATTACTAAAAAAAAAAAAAATATATATATATATATATATATATATATATATATATATATATATATACACACTAGGGGCCCGGTGCACAAAAATTTGTGCACTCAGCAGGGGTTGGGGGGGTACTTAATCCCTGCCTATGCTCTCTCACAGTTTGGGACCCTGGAATCCATTGGGGCACACAGCACACACGGAGGGCACACCTCCCTGTGTGCTGTGTGCCCCTCACTGATTTCCAGGCCTCAGCCTCAGGGGCGGAGCTGGCTCGAATCCTCCGCCTCCCCCCGCCCCCCCAGGCTGCCCAGCTGCCTGGAATCCATGGGGGGGGGGCACGGGCACTCAGGGAGGCTATCCCTCCCTGAGTGCCCATGCCCCCACCCCATCATAGATCTACTTCCAGGCTGCAGGGCAGCCTTGGGGCCTGGGCTGGCTTGCTCCGCCAGGCCCCGGCTGCCCTGCCACCTGAAATTGATCGCGGGAGCACAGGCACACACGCCTCTGTGCCTTAGCCCCCGCGATCACAGATCTACTTCCAGCTGCAGGGCAGCCTGGGGGCCTCGGCTGCCCTGCCGCCTGAAATCAATCGTGGGGGCTTGGGCACTCACAGAGGCGTGTGTGCCCGAGCCTCCGCGATCACGGACCTACTTCCAGGCTGCTTTCTGCCTGGAGGTGTGGGGCTGCGGGCGGTTGCTCCTCCGGCCTCCCCACCCGTGTGGCCTGCAGGAAGGCAACAGATGGTGGCAGCGGACACCCAGGTGTCCGCCGCCATCTTGGCTGGGCTAATTTGCATACAGCCGCTCTGATTGGCTGGTGGGCATGGCTTACCCATCTCGAAGAAACGGTTAATTTTACTATTTCGCTTTTATTAGTTTAGATATATATACATACTAGGGGCCCGGTGCACAAAAATTTGTGCACTCGGGGTGCAGGGAGTCCCTCAGCCCGGCCTGTGCCCTCTCACAGTCTGGGACCCCTCAGTGGATGTCCTATGATGGCTCCAGTCTGCCAGGCGCCTTCTGTGTGTGTGTGTGTGTGTGTGTGTGTGTGTGTGTGTGTGTGTCACCACTGGGGACCTGCCCCCAGCCACATCTGAGGTTCGGAGCAGTCCTCCTGTGTGTGTCTACCTGCTGGGGGCCTGCCCCCAGGCACACCGTGGAGGCTTGGAGCAGGCACCCCTCTATGATGATCTCTCAGACTCTTGCCCTCCCCTGCATGTTGTTCTCTTTTTTGAGCTGTGACCAGGGCTGGGTGCGGCCTGCCTCCCAAGCTTGCCTACTGCCCATCTTCCTCCAGCCACCAGGAAACAGGGAAAACCCCGCCTTGTGGTCAGGCCAGCCTTTTCCTGCTCCCTGATCCCCGGAAGGGGTCTGGAGAGCCGCCAAGCAGGACTCCAGCCCCCAAGAGCTTGCTTTCCCGCTCCCCAGTGGCCCCCAAAGGGCCTGGGGAGCCGCCAAGCAGGCCACTGACTTTTTCCCACTCACCGGTCACCTGCTGCCTTCCTTTCCCACTTCCCGGTGCCGCCAAGGGGTCTGGGGAGCTGCCAAGCAGGCCCCTGGCCCCTGCAGCCTTGCTTTCCCACTCCCTGGTGCTCCGCAAAGGGCCTGGGCAGCTGCCAAGCAGGCCGAGACCGCCCCGCTGCCTCTTTCCCACTCCCCAGCCCGCCACCTTGCTTTCCCACTTCCTGGTGCCCTGCAAGGGCCTGGGAAGCCCACCAAGCAGGCTGCCGACCCCCTGCCGCTTCCTACCCGCTCCCCGATGCCCCTCCAAGGGCCTGGGAAGCCCACCAAGCAGGCCACCAACCCTGCCGCCTCTTACCCGCTCCCCGATGCCCCTCCAACCCTGCCGCCTCTTTCACACTCACGGGTCCTGGGTCCTGCGCTGTCCCGCCCTGCAGCCGCTCTGTGCACTCGGGAGGTCCCTCAGCCTGGCCTGTGCCCTCTTGCAGTCTGGGACCCCTCGGGGGATGTCCACCTGCTGGCGTGCCTGACCAGCCTGGGTGAGGGGCTTTCAGGCTGCCCACAGCTCCCATTGACCAACGTCACAGCAAGGCCGGCTGGACGCAGGTTTCCTATAATTGATGCTGTTCCTTTAAGGCAGCCTTTTACTAATGAATCCTCCTCTCTGACTCACCTCGCGGCTTCTATAATGAAACAATTGTTACACTTAATTGTTGCAAATGTGCGTTTTTGCTTCAAGCCAAAGGCTAAGGAGCCAGCAAGCAGGTAGTTTCGCTCTCGCTCCTGCTGCACGGACGCTGCCTGAACGTTTACTCAGGTCCATGAGTGGCGGCCGCCATGTTGGCTGGGCTAATTTGCATACAGCCGTTCTGATTGGCTGTGGGCGTCCCGGAGAAACGGTTAATTTTACTATTCTGCTTTTATTAGTTTAGATATATATATATATATATTTCAGTAATGTCCTCTTCCTAAAGCCAGGTTAGCATTCTTTGTACCTTCAAACATATACATACATGGAAATCTGAAATATTTTATAGTAAAAATGGTATACCCATGGCCAGGTGGCTCGATTGGATGGAGCTTCATCCTGTACATCAAGGTTGTGGGTTCAATTCCCTGTCAGGGCATATACCTAGGTTGCTGGTTCAATTCCTGGTCAGGGCACATACAGGAGGCACTGATCAATGTTTCTCTCTCACATTGATGTTCTCTCTCTCCTCCCCTTCCTCTCTCTCTAAAATCAATTTTTAAAAAAACATATCCTTGGGGTTTTTTAAATGGCCTATAGCTCAGGATTCAAAGTAAATGTAATATATATATATATATATATATATATATATATATATATATATATATATATATTACAGAAAGGAAGGGAGAGGGAATAGAGAGTTAGAAACATCAATGAGAGAGAAACATAGATCAGCTGCCTCCTGCACACTCCCAACTGGGGATGTGCCTGCAACCAAGGTACATGCCCTTGACCAGAATTGAACCTGGGACCCTTGAGTCTGTAGGCCGATGCTTTATCCACTGAGCCAAACCAGCCAGGGCATAAATGTACTTTTGTATTAACTCTCCCACTTGTTCATTTAATAGTTACATGTAGTGCAAGGGTTTGATGGATGAAAGAAAGATGGAGTGGTGCCTGGGAGATTCAAGGAGCTTGCCTGTGCATTGCACAGTGCACTGTGACATGGTGGCCCCTTCTGTGCTAACTTGAAGTCATTCCTCAGATTACCTGGCATAAAGCTGGGAAGGATGGGTAAATGTATTTGGGGGTGGCTTTTGAGGGGGGGCGCTATAAGGAGCCGGCCTGACCAGTTTAGACAGGTGGGTGGGATTCCCAACTCCCAGGATTTCAGATAAGGCTCTGCCTGTAAAGGTTAACTTGCCCCAGCTCATTTGCAGCTCAGTAGGACTTACTGCTACTGTTAGAGATAAGGAAATAGTCATGCTCTAGCCAAAAACGTATGAGTCTGTGAGAAATAGAGCAACAAACTTTGTGTGTCACCTTTTTGTGGTTTTTGTGAGTAAAAGCTTGCTTCTGCATCTGGTCAGGGTTGCAGTGTCAGTCCTCAGTTCAGTGGGGGCTGGTGCTGCAGCCAGCTCGCCAAGCTCAATAAACCCTTGCTTGCTGCTTGAGACCTAATTGGAGTCAGTGGTCTTATTCTCGAGAATGTACCTCCACAACATGCCCACTGCTGAAAGTCAGCCCTGAATCTTGGGAATTTTATGGCAAATCCAAGGCAGGCATCATCTCCTCCCCTTACCCCCGAGGAGCTGCTACCCCTGGTCAGGAGTCCGTGGTGGCACAGGAGTACCTGGAAGAGCATCCTGAGTTTATGCTTCAGTGTGTTCTCACCGTGTCCTGGGGTTTAAAGAGCAGAGCAGGCTAATCCTGGGGAAATGCCGACTTCCTGGCTGCTGGGGGCATCACTTTGAAGCTGAGTCCATTATTATTTTTAATATGTTTTTATTGATTTCAGTGAGAGGAATGGAGATGGAGAGAGAGATAAAAACATCAATGAGAGAGAAACAATGAGTTGCCTCCTGCACTCCCCCTACATGGATTGGAGCCTGCAACCTGGGCATGTGCCCTGACCAGGAATCAAACTGGTGACCTCCTGGTACATGGGATGGACGCTCAGCCAACTGAGCCACCCTGGCAGGGCTGAGCCCATTATTTTATTGGTAACTTTTTCATCTGGCATCCTGCTCCCTTCCTCCCCAAACTGTCGCTGATACTGAGCAGCTGTGGGCCAGCCTGTGCACCTAACAGGTACAACTTTATTAGGCATATTACTGAAGAGTCTCAGGAGTCCACGGGTCTTCAAGGGAATGGCACGCTGGGGCTGTGGTCTCTCTCCTGCTCCGCATCCAGCACAGAGAGGGAGACTTGAACCGGTTTGAGGTGCTTTCAGGATTAAAGAAATAATGAAAGACAGACATAAAATAGATTAAAAACTTGGGCTGGGTGAGGTGCCAGCCCTCTGCAGGGACAGGCACACAGAGAGAGCACCAACTCTGAACGCTGTTTATTAAATACTTTAATTACAGGAAGTTACATCACATCACATCATGAGATCCATCCCCTTGACACTGGGTGGGAGAGTCAGACTGAGTGGCATTCAGTCTTTGACTGATCCCACCCCCAGTGCATGACTTTTGCCCTCTCACTGACGGAAATTAAGCCGAATGTATTCTAAAGGCCCTCAACACAAGGGAAGCTGTGGAGATAACTGGGGAACAAAATAGCAATCCCAGTGTTCAGCAAATGCAATCTATAGAACCCCTAAGACATCTGCTCTATGAACTGTTCCATCGATCTGAACTAGCAGCAGCCAAATGAATCACCATGGCTAATTGACATGCTTTCTGTCTTCCCGTGTCATTTTTATAAATGTTTTCATTAGAAAGGGGCCTATTGTTTCTAGTAAACTTAATAGAGATGATAAATAGCAACCTAGCAGCTCAGGATGTCTTCCCAAAGAGCCTTCAGTTGCTCCTCTGAGGAAGGAGGGAGCATCGATTCCGAGCCCCTGGCTCCCCTCCCAGTTCAAGCCTCCAGCGCGGGCACGGAGGGTGACTGTCTCTCGGCTCATCCCTGGGCTCCTGCCGTGGGTCTGTTCGGATGTCAGTGCTTGGATGCTCTTCCAGAGGAGAATGATCTTTCTCCAGGGAGCCCAGGGCATTTCCTGTTCCGTTTGAGGAGGGTGGCAGAGGGCCGCCTCCCTGCTGAAATGATAGAACTGGTTCCTGGATAGAACCCCACGTTTCGTCAGCAGCTCAGCCCGGGCTGATGAATCATGAGGCACAAGGTGACCGTGGAAATGGAGGCCCGCAGTCCAGGTGGATGAATCACTAGTGAGGCACAAGGTGACCTTGAGAATCAAGGCCAGCCACATCAGGGCCTATTCCCATCCCCTTTCCAATGAGGAAA
>PVJC01024783.1:0-25278 GCA_004026665.1 Murina feae | reverse complement strand
TTTGCGGGGCACCGGGGAGCGGGAAAGCAAGGCTGCAGGGGCCAGGGGCCTGCTTGGCAGCTCCCCAGACCCCTTGGCGGCACTGGGAAGTGGGAAAGGAAGGCAGCAGGGGACGGGTGAGTGGGAAAAAGTCAGTGGCCTGCTTGGCGGCTCCCCAGGCCCTTTGGGGGCCACTGGGGAGCGGGAAAGCAAGCTCTTGGGGGCTGGAGTCCTGCTTGGTGGCTCTCCAGACCCCTTTCGGGGATCAGGGAGCAGGAAAAGGCTGGCCTGACCACAAGGCAGGGTTTTCCCTGCTTTCTGGTGGCTGGAGGAAGATGAGCAGTAGGCAAGCTTGGGAGGCAGGCCACACCCAGCCCTGGCCACGCTCAAAAAAGAGAACAACATGCAGGGGAGGGCAAGAGTCTGAGAGATCATCATAGAGGGGGTGCCTGCTCCAAGCCTCCACGGTGTGCCTGGGGGCAGGCCCCCGGCAGGTAGACACACACAGGACGACTGCTCCAAGCCTCAGATGTGGCTGGGGGCAGGTCCCCAGTGGTGACACACACACACACACACACACACACAGAAGGCGCCTGGCAGACTGGAGCCATCATAGGACATCCACTGAGGGGTCCCAGACTGTGAGAGGGCACAGGCCGGGCTGAGGGACTCCCTGCACCCCGAGTGCACAAATTTTTGTGCACCGGGCCCCTAGTATAGTATAACCAAGATACAATACACATAGAAGTCAATATAGATAGAAAAATTTACATATAGAGTATTTCAATGTCTATACAATGATAACAATTCGGGGCAAGTGAAGATATGTGTGATGATAATAATCAGTTAATTCTATAGCAAATAAGACAGAAACCATCCTGGGACTTCAGATGGTCAAAGGTGTGAACATGGAGAAGGTCTGACTTAAAGACCCAGTAGAATTCAAAGATAGCAAGACAAGGCTGCCTGTACTGGCTAATGGGGCTCCAGGTACTGCAGCACAACCTGAATTTACAGAGTAGCTGCTGTCCCTTCTCAAGGGGGTTCTGTTCAGTCCTTCTGCCACAGTTACCTAGCATGCAATGACCAAAGTTCACATCATCAGAAAATTATAATTTGAACAATGTCATTACGAAGCCTCAAATGCAGTTCAAAAACAGTTTGGGTAAGGACATCAAGAACTCGTGGGGGAGTAGCTGAATGAAAGGGAAGCTGGCATTCATGTGCCAGCCCTCTGAATTCCTCCATGCCCACCCAGAAAGCCTCTCCTCACGCCTGCCCTTTGGCTTAAAGACAGATTCTGACTCTCAATTATATTGACTCCACAAGATGGGATACATCGATTCTGTTCTCTCTGACCCTTCTCACCGCCCCCCTCCCCAGGAAGGCCCCTAGCCACTGAGAATAGTGAGGGGTTTTCTGAACAACTTAGGCATCTGCATGCACATGAGCCAAACTGTCATGAAGAAACAATCAGCATGGAGGTCTGGCCCTTTCAAAGCGTCAAAATGTAGTGGAGGTCAGAGCAAGGCCTGACTGACATCAGGAGCTGAGCGAGGTTTTTAATAGTTTTAATGAACATGTGGATTTCCTCTAATTCCTCTTCCTCAGCTCCTCATTCACAACCAAGACCACTTCTATACCCTGCCAGTTCCCAACACACCAATCACACACACGACCTTTCCTTTTCTGTTGCTGTCTGGCTGGAGTGACATGCCAATCTTTCATCGGCTATCTGCACACACAACCAATGCGTCCAATTCTCCTTGGCTTTTTCTTCCGCTTGCAGTAATGTGCTCTTCCTGCAGAGTCATTGCACCTGTCAATCATCTGCTCAGAGACCTGAAGGCAATGAATAAATATGGACTTTGAAGAGAAAGAAGTGACCAGGAGGGAACTGTAAAATAAATCACCATTTGGCAATAGTGCTGACCATGTATTACAGGATTTGGTATTTCTCTGTTTTGTATCACATTAAATCAGCATAAAACAAGCTTCCAAGAACCAGGGAAGTTATATAATGACTAGAGGCTCAATGCATGAATTTGTGCACAGGTGGGCTCCCTCAGCCTGGCAGGTGATCAGGGCCAATCAGGGCCGCAGGATGTTGTTGGCCAGGGGGAGCGGCCATGGGAAGTTGGCTGTGGAAGCGCACTGACCACCAGGGGGCAGCTCTTGCTTGAGCATCTGCCCCCTGATGGTCAGTGCGCATCATAGGAACCCATCAACTTGTCGTTCAGTCATTCAGCCCCTTAGGCTTTTATATAGAGAGATATTTTTATTTGTTAATCCTCACTGGTTTAATACATAAAATAATATTAACAATAATAATAATATTATATTTTTGTTATAAATATACTATTCCAACTTTGATCATGAAGCTCAGGAAACTCATTGATTCATTTTATACCTCACAATAATACATTCATTAAACATAGATTTTCTGATATAGGGATGCTTCTTTAATTTTTTCCTTATTATTATGATGCGATTCTTGCTTTTTTAAAATCTGCTTTTTATGACTATTTTGTTGTACTGCTTTTTATTGCTATAGGTTATCCTTGAGTTATTCTCTAATTTTTTGGTATTTATAACATTTTCATGTATATTTTATATGTACACATATACACATGTTTATGTACATACTGGTATGTGCATGTATACACATATACATACAAAAGTGCACCCAACAGACTATGTGGCTTGATAAGTTCTCAAAAATTGAATGTATTAGTTCAACCCATGGCCAAATCAGAAACTAGAACATTAGGAGCCCTTGGAAACCTGTCTTCTTGCGACCTCCAGTCACCATGTGTTCAGGAAAGGTATTAGAAACCAAGATCTGGGCACTAGGTGTGCTTGTTGTTACAGCATCATTGCTTCTCTAACACTTATAACAAGAAAATAATGATTGTGCCTATATATAATTGCTCATTTAATCAACATTTATTAAATTAGGACTATGTGCAAGGTGATTTTTAAGATGCATTTTTGTAAGGGATATTTTAAATCTCATAAGTTTGACATTGTTCATTCTAGTGATTGGGAGAAAACTAATATGTATAACTCCTTCTTTGAAATGTTCAGCATATAACTGCTCTACTTTAAACTAATACCCATATTTTTTTTCCTTTATTATTTTTCATCCTGGATGTAGTTTGGAATATACCTTTGTTTCTGGAAGACACACATAAAAATGTTTATCTGGTGAGAAAATTTACCAGCTATTAATAACCCCTATCAAATGACAAAGTTGGCCTTTTCTGTGGCTGTGTCTTCTTCTATGCCTACTCTCAGATGCACTTGGCTGGGCAAACATTAGCCCTCTCATGGGTCTGTTTAAGGCATACATGTCGTGGTGGACTGGACAGTTTATTGTTTTTACCAGAGTTCTCTATCACTGCCTAATGAGATAATATATTTGTTTTTATACTAATAAACATAATTTTAAAATGGATCATAAACTAGATGATGTGCATATTTTCATACTCAATATTTCATCTGTAACTGAAAAATAAATTATCTTTTTGTTTTACATCATGTACTTTCTACTCTCTTCAGTGTCCATGGTATTTTAAAACAGTCATCATCATTTATACTAATTTCTTATGACAAAACTGCACAAGGAAATTGATTACCCTTGTAATAAACTTTCAATCCATATTGTTGCTCTTTTCAATCCGCTCAAATATAATGAGTGTGTTTAACTTTCTCTCCTTATGAATTGTTTTTACTTTATCATGTCAATGATATTGAATTTTTTCTTTATTCATGTCTTAAAGACAATGTAGACGGTTATATATAATATACAAACCAATAACTTAACCTATTATCCTGGTGATAATTCCTAAGGAGAGAGTGAAAAACTAGTGTTGCAAGTAACAACACAGGATTAAATCTCTCTGATAACATTCTTCAAAGGTGAAGGTAGAAATAGCCATCAGCCTTTGAATGCAATTATTTATAACTAGTGGCCTGTTGCAGGAATATTCCTAAAAGAATAGGGCCTCCTGAGCCAAAGCAAAGCAGAGAAGGGAGCGAAGCCCACCTCAGCTCCTGTCTGCTGCCTTGGCTACCTCCCTCCCTTCTTCCTCCCTTCTTCACTGTCTCCACTGCCCCGGCTCCTTGCCCTTCTCCACTGCTTGGCTCCCTTCTGCAACACTTAGCTTCATTTTACACTGTCTTTAGTCTTTCCTCGCCTGTGTATGCAAATTAACTGCCATCTTTGATGGGCTAATTTGCATATAGCCACTCTGATTGGCTTGAAGGTGTAGCTTGGCTAGTGGGCATGGCTTAGGTGTAATGGAGTGAATGTTAATTTGCATATTACTCTTTTATTAGATTATAATAACTTCTGTTTCTGCCCATATGGAGGAACTAGTTCTGGACTAGCCTTCCCACCACAAAAATATATATAAAATTGGACAAAATGTATGAGGCAACCATTTTTAGGACCTAGACTAGGGGAAACCCATTAGGTCAGCCCTCAATTCCTCAAGCTTTCTGCCTCCTAGTACTTTCAAGACTGTGGAATGAGTTAGAGAATTAAGAGTTCTGGTAGAACATGGTGATCTTGTTAAAATTAAGAGACAGAAATTGGAAATTGGGCTACTGAGGTGTATTATATGTAAATTCAAATCCCCTGATAAAATTGTATGTTCCTCAAGATACAAGATAATTCCATTACTCTGTATCTAATTCAATGCTTAGCGCATAGAACATAATAAATATTTAATAAATTATTTCATTTTTGCCACTAAATAAAAAATTAAAATACATAGTACATTTAATACATGCCATTGTATAATATCTAAGTCAAATTCAACTCACAAAAGCAATAGAAAATCCCCAATTCAGAGGAACATTTTACCCCCAGGAAATCAATCACAGGTTAAAACTGTGGAAGTTAAATAATAATTCAACCTCATCTGCTCATCTCTATTATAGATGAGGATTGATTCCACTGTGGATTGATTCATATCATAAGAAAAATAAGATTTCAGATGAGGAAATTGGGCTTGTTTTTGTTCTTATCATTATCTGTGGTCTATAAACATGTAGGCTAGAATATCATTTCCAACTACCCCTCATGTTTATGAATTATATAAAAATTCTTAGGAGCCCAAACATGTACAAGCAACATTATTTTCATTCAAACATATGTCTCTTCCCAGATTTTCACTTACTTTTTGACTTAAGAATCTGTTCAGTTCACATAAAAAATCACCATGTCAGGACTGTGCTATGGAAGGCAGTTAGATGGAATGGCTCTGTAATTAAAGAGATACTCCTCATTTACCTATCACATGAGCTCAAATCTGTAAATACAAATCACTGCCAATGTTTAAGACTAGGCTTTACAGGATATCAAAGCAAAATCTAGGATGATGTTTCCACCAAAGAAATAGAGTTGGAGCTTAGTATTTGTTTTGTTTAATTTTCCATTTCAAATTTAATTATGATTTTAGGAACATAGACTTGTTATTGGAATCTAATTTAGAAAATATTTACAATATATCCCCTGAGTGTAATGTGCTGTGTTAGTTGCCTTAATGGGATTCCATTAGGATGAGGAGAGTCTCTGCTCTTCATGAGCTTTTAGTTAAGACAAATGTTCAAACACATCCAAGTAAGAAAAGCACATTATAATAAAATCCACATGAGAAGCACAAGTGTCATTTGGATTAAATGGAGGAAGAAGCTAAGGGACTTGAATAAAGGGACTTGATTCAAGATCTATGTTATGGAGGAAGTGACACTTAGGACTAAAAAAAACAGTTAGACTCAACAAATGGAGGTGGTGAAGGACTCTTCACGGAAAATAAAGAATCTGTGTGATATTTTTGCTGACATACAGTCCACCCTCTTCCCCACTAAACAGTCCTGATTTTCCTTTGAAGAAGCAAGTCCACGTTCTTTGAATAGATTTGATGTTACTGGTAACATGTAACTTAAGCCTCTCATCCTGTTTTACTGTCATCCCCAATGATTGGTTTAGAAATTGGTTTAGATATTTAAGCTCTTAGAGTAAGGTGACCAGATTTTAACATTGGTAAAGCGGGACACCATTGATGGGGGGGGGGTCTTTTTTAATTATTATCATTACTTAAAATATTACAAAGAGTAGTACATATGTCTCTTTCCAAAAATAGGGACTTTTTTAAAACGCCGCAGGACGCGGGACAAATTGTTAAAAATCAGGACTGTCCCGGCAAAAGCGGGACTTCTGGTTACCTTATCTTAGAGGGGTTTTATTTAGTGACTGACAAGGAGACATCTGCTTTGGCAATGTCCTTGAATATGAAAACATATAAACCTGAGGCTGCTGTTTGTCATTTTCCTTTTACAAGAACCCTGGAACTAAAGCCAGACTGAAGGTAAGATGTGGGAGATGAAGACTGGGTTCTGATAACATCATTTGAGCCTAAAAACAAGATCCTTTTAAAACTAGCCCATTCTGAACTTTCTGCTTTCTTCGGCCAAAGAAATCCTTCCTCTGTCCAAGATAATTTGGGTCAAGTTTTCTGCTGCTTCTAAAATAAAGGGTCCAAATTGATTTAGTAAATAAATCTAGAAAATCATGTGTTGGAGAAGTAATAGCTCTCTGGGAGTAGGAAGGTGTCTACTATGTAGTTATTATTAATAACTGTCAACATTTTGCAGTCTCAGAAATTGACATTTACTTTCAGTGTCAGACTTCACCATGTACACATCTCTGAAATGAACCTCAAAGAGAACAGAAAGTGAGACCAAGGCAATGAAGGGTCTTTTATTATGAAGGTCAGATTTCTTTTGCACACTCCCCAGTCCCTCAGTATCAAGTTGCCTTCTACCCCTAACATGTGGTTTAATTGCCACAGAAGACTTCACGGAAGCAAAATCTCCTGCCCAATCTACTTCTTTCTACTAGTATCATGTCAGAGCAAAGGCTGCAAGCTGGGGGTTGATGTGAGATTTGATAATTATGGTAATGATGTAATAGCAACCATTATTGGGGATTTTTTGTACTCCAGGAACTGTAGTGAGTGACACATGTATAATTCTCCCATCCTATGTAATAAAAGGCTAATATGCAAATCGACCAAACAGCAGAACAACCAGTCTTTAAGATATGCACTGACCACCAAGGGGGCAGATGCTCAATGCAGGAGCTGTCCCCAGGTGATCAGTGTGCTCCCACAGTGGGAGCATCACTCAGCCAGAAGCCAGGCTCATAGCTGGCAAGCACAGCAGTGGTGGCAGGAGCCTCTCCCACCTCTGTGGCAGCACTAAAGATGTCTGACTGACGGCTTAGGCCTGCTCTCCCTAGGGGGAGAGCAGGCCTAAGCCGTCAGTCAGACATCTCCCAAGGGCTCCCAGACTACAAGAGGTGCAGTCTGGGCTGAGGGACACCCTCCCCCACCCCTGAGTGCACAAATTTTATGCATCAGCCCTCTAGTATCTTCATAAAAATTATGTGAGTTATCTATCATTGCTCTGTTATAGAGATGAGGAAACTGAAGCTCATAAGTGTTAATCATCTTGTTCTTATATCCATAGGATCAGAAGTAAAATCAAATACAATTGATCTGATTCCAAGTCCCACTCCCAAGCCTCACCTTTGCAATAACCTGTTAGTTCAGAGTATACTGGGAGCTTTAAGTGTCTAATAACCATTTAACTGGTCAATGAATTTTGCCAACTTAGTTCCACTGTTATGGAGACCAACACAATTTTGATCAGTATCTATGGTGGCTAGATATGTGCCCAGCAAAGTCCAGGATTTTGGGGTGTTAACTGTAGCAGAGAGATCAACATTTGCTCTCTACATTTGGAATTAATAAATAAAGTATTACTCTGAAATATGCTACTCTTACTGGCAGTCACACAAACCAGATGAGAAGGATGAGGTCCAGAGAAGTGAGCTACTTTGAGAAATGCACTGAGTCAGGATGAGAACAGAGTAGATCTGAGTAGACCCATGTATCTCAGGGAAATTTTAAATCTGAACATAACTATGAGCCTGGGGCCTGGATTAGGATGAAGGGCTTAGCAGTTCAGTGGTGAAACCAACAGCTCTCCTCATTGAATTTTACTAGGACAGCTATGTGCTAGCGATTCAGGAAATGTGGCTTCAATGAAGGAAATAAAGTAACATCTGTTAAAAATAAACAGCTACAGGCTGGTATCCATATGCTTTATCTTTCTCAAACAGCAGTGTGTGCAACCTCTTTATGATAGATAGCATTATCTCTACTTTTTGCAAATAGAGATTCAAAGCATTTATGTAGCATCCCCCAAATTACCAAATTAGTAATTTTCATAGCATAATGTACAATTCTCATAGTCACTCTCCCACTCTATGATTTTATTTTGCATCACACCACATCCCTCCACTACCTTCTGGTGGTGAATCATAGCACAACACACACACACACACAGAGAGAGAGAGAGAGAGAGAGAGAGAGAGAGAGAGAGAGAGAGAGATCGAGATCATTTCATCAATGAATATACAAAATGTATTTTTGAAATGCATTATAAGTATTTTATTTTTTTGGTATGTTTGTTTTTGTTAGAGACATTGCTTTAGTGTGAAAATTAGCCAATAGCCCTTTCTTAAAGGGAAACAAACCAACTGTATGCTTATTCATCTAGTTCCTTCAGATTGTGAGTTAAGAAGAAGGAACTGGTTTTTTAAAGTACAGTCTAACTTTTTGTCCTTTTTGTTATGTGACAGGAGCTTATATCAACTTCCCGAGTTACTGCCAAATGTACAAAGCAGCCATCCAAGCTTCTCAATAAATGCAACAAGCAAAATGCAAACCTCATAACCCAAAGGGTCCAAAAGACCCCAGGATTCCAGTTTCCAGTCCTCTTTGTCATCAGATGGACGGACACTCACCAACACAGTCTCATGGCTGCTTTGTGCATCTCATCACCAGCAGTGTGATTAGGAAAGTCAACCATGTTCTCAGTTCCTTCATCTTTGAACCTGAAAAATTGGGAGACTTGCCTCCTTCAAGCGAAGGACTGTTTTTAGAGATAAATGGAGGAAAAGACATCATCTGTTCTTGGTAGTGAGCAGGGTTCCACCCCCGTCATCTACATGGTTCTTTGGGAACACAGAGGTAGAGAAGCTACAGCAGGTGTTGGGCCTTAAATGCTTACAAACCTAGACAGATGATGTACAGGAGAGATGCGAGGACATAGGGAGTGACAGAGCATGTGGTATCTAGAGGCAACCAGCAGGCAGTTTTGCAAAGTGGCTACTTCTCATAGGAATCAGAATGCCTGGGGATCAGTCTGGCTCTCCTTACTAATTGAGTGTGTGTGGGTAAGTGATTTAGATGCCTCAGTTTCCTCATCTATAAAATGGAAGTAATAAGAGTGACCACAGAGGATAACTGTAAAAATTAAATGATATCTACATAAGCTTTTAGCACAATGCCTGACAGTTAGTATTTGTTTGTTTTTAAAAGTACTGGGAAACACTTATATTTTCAGCCAATCTTGATTGGCTATAGTTCAACTAACTGGAGTGAAAGAAAAGGATGTCTTAGTCCTGGGGAAAGAGAAACACATTAATCACTTCCATAACCTAAGTGTTCGCCATTCATTCCAGGCAATTAGTTTTACTTTATTTCTTGACTATAAGCTGTGCTTTCCACTTTAACATCCTAGAGTAAACACAGAGTTATCCTTGAAAAGTCTAAGAATTGTGCATATATTAATTAAGTATGTAAGCAAGAGAGGAAACTGTAAATATTTTTCTATATAAAATTTAAAATGCCATTTTATCTAACTGAACACAAATTGAGACAAGGGTATCTAAGAAGTACACCAATGAGCCAAACTGTTTTTCTGTGAGAACTAACAGAAGCAGGTAAAAAAAATACCCAAGGCCAAACTAAATGAACAGCAAACTTAGAAAAAAAATAGTCATGAGAGGAAATTTATTGGGGAATCTAATCTAATAAAAGAGTAATATGCAAACTGATCATCACTTGAAGACACCTAAGCCATGCCCGCCAGCCAAGCCACGCCTCCCAGCCAATCAGAGTGGCTGTATGCAAATTAACACAGCCAAGATGGAGGCTTGCAGCCATGGAGCTAGAGTAAACAGGAGTCTTCCGTTGCAACTGCCTGACTAGGCCGGTGGGCCTCTACTCAAGCAACAATGTTTCAACTATAGAAGCCACAGAGCTAAAGCAAACAGGAGGCTTCCATTGCCTGTCTAGGCCTCCGCTCAAGGTAACAAAGTTTCAATTATAGAAGCTAAATAAACCCCATAAACCTGATTTCAGCCACCTCACTGGGACCTTGGGTCAATGGGAGCTGTGGGAAGCCTGAAAATGGCCCTCAGCCCCTCACCCAGGCTGGCCACATCCCCATGGGGTGGGGGTTTCCACTGGGGGGGCTTGGCCAGCCTGCAAACAGCCATCAGCCCCTCATCAGGCTGGCCAGGCACACCAGCAAGTGGACATCCCCTGAGGGGTCCCAGACTGCAAGAGGGCACAGACCGGGCTGAGGGACCCCCCCCCCCACGTGCACAAATTTTTAAGCACTGGGCCCCTAGTTATGTATATAAAAAAGTATCCAACCTTCAAAACTTGTATTTAAAACAGTAATGGAATCCTATTTTCATTTACCATGCTGGCCATAATATTTTTTAATTGAGATAATCAGTGATTAGAAAAATTCAGCTAGCATTCATATTTGTGTTGAGAATATACTATGCTATAGGGAAGCCATCAGAAAATGTGTATTCAAGCTTTAAAAATGTTCAAAGACAGCTCTGGCTGGGTGGCTCAGGTGATTAGAGCATCATCCCATACAACAAAAGGTTGTGGGTCTGATTCCCAGTCAGGGTGCATGCCTAGTTTGTAGGTTCAATCCTTAGTTGGGGGCACTTTTGGGAAGCAAACAATCAATCTCTCTCTCTCTCTCTCTCTCTCTCTCTCTTTCTCTCCCCCTACTCTCTAAAGTCAATAAAATATGTCCTTAGGTGAGGATAAAAAAAATGTTCAAAGACAGACTTTATAATGTCAATTACGAGAGTCTTTCCTGTGAAAATAGTCCCAAGTACAGAATAAGCTTTATGTGCAAATATGAAAATTTGTTCTTTTCAGGCAAAATATTTATATGAGCTATTTTCATTTTTTATTGAGGCATAATAGTTTTGTAATGTTAAAACAGTAAGTAACTATGCAGAGAAAATATGAAGTGGCATATCAAAAATGTTTCTATGGTCTGTCCTCAAGGAATCTACAACCTAAGATACAAAGCACATATTGAAAAAATTCAATAATAATATAATATGATCTATTATAATAATAACAACTTGAGAATAACATAAAAAGCAGAACTGAGGTGGGCAGAAAGGCAAAACAAATCATTAATCTGTGGATCATTCTCTTTTATATATATAAAAAGTGACCATCCAACCATTTGACTATCTGATCGTTAGCTATGACATGCAATGACCACCAGGGGGGAGATGTTCAATGCAGGAGCTGCCAAGCTGCCATGACTTGACAACTGTGGTTCTCAGGCAATGCACCCAGAACCGGAGAGGAGGGAGCCTGATTCTGGGGTGCATCACCCAAGAACCACCCTCTCGCAATTCAGGACCCCTCAGAAGACGTCAGAGAGCCAGTTTTGGCCCGATCCTTGTAGGCCAGGCCAAGGGACCCTGCTGATGCACGAATCCATGCACCGGGCCTCTAGTCTTATAAAAATAAAAGTAATAGATCTATTGCAGAAAATGTGAACAATTCAGGATAAAGTAAAACAAAAAATCTAAATTTCCTCTGATAAATTTTGTCTTTTCTCTTTTGTTTAATTATATTTTTCCTTAAACAAAAATATCCATGGTTTCTGTGTTTAGGTGAGATGAGACTGGAGAAAGAATGGCTATTTTTCCATGTAGTAACAAGCAAAGGGGATTTCTGATATACCTGCAATTAGATACTAGATGAGAAAAAGTAAAGCTGTAAGTAATATTTTTAAGAAAATAATTGTGAGATAAATATGCATTTGTAAGGACAGAGTCTGTCTAGACATCATCTATTCTAATTAAATTATTTTAATTCACAAATGAAACATTAAATAGGTTTTAGTTGAGATTAAGTTCCCAAACCCAAGTGCTTGGAAGTCCTAGCACAGATCAGACTTCCTTACTCCTACTGAAGGTGACGAGTCTGACCTTTTCTGACCTTGGAGTCAGGCTGCTTGGGAATTAGCCCTGTGACCCTAAGCCCTGTGATCTTAGACATGTTTTTAAAGCCTTATTAGCCTTAGTGTACTTAATGTATGCATATGTAAATGTACCAGAAATGACAATAATGGAAACTCTCATAAGGTCAGTGTAGAGATTAAATGGCAAAACTTGTAAAAGCACTTTCCCAAGCATCTGCTTTCTAAAAAAAAAAAAACAAAAACCCACACATATATTAATGGTTATTATAATGATTACTTTTAGTTAATCTCATGGTTTGCTCCTACATAATGTCTCATAGTAGTTGAAGCAGCTAATTTTCCTTGTGAGAACAGGGATATTCTGTGTGTCACCCTGATGTCCCCTGCCCTAGCCACCAAAAGGGCTGTAGGCTTGCTCAGGGTGTGGCTGGGGAAGCTGGAGGGGGCTCATTTGGAGCCAGAAGCCTTCATTCCCACCTCAGTGTCTCCATTTATAAACTCTAGGATTTGGTCAGACATTAACTTCTCTAAGCTGCACAAGCCTCATCAAGAGAGAATACTCAGACCTACCCAGAGGGCCGGGGAGAGGACTAAACGGGATTCACCAAAGATGCCTCGATGCCTAGCACACCACCCAGCATGTGGTAAATGCTCAGGAGACACCGGATATACCAGAGAATGGAAGAAGTGCCCATAAGTTACGTCCTGCTAAGCCTTCAGCAACAGGGACACTCATTTGAATGTTCATCACTCTCCCTCATTTTTCTGGGATTTAAAACCCTGTTTAAATGATTTTGTGATTTATTAGCAGTGCTGCTAGCGATACTTAGCGATTAATTCACTCTTCCCTGTAATTAGTCGGGTTGATTAGAGAAAGCTTTCCTATTACTGTAAAGTTTGATTAGTAACAACCCATTAAACTCAGAGGGAGGGGTTGAGAAGGTCCCTCCAAGAACAAGCACACATCCTCCAATGCAGGAGGAGGGTGTCTTTTTTGAGGAGGGTATTCAGGATGTAGGCACCATGGGCTAGTGCCTTAAATCATCAAATGAGAAGAGCCAAAGTCTATACCAACATATCCCAAAACATATTCGGTGGACTATTCACTCTCCCATGAAACACTCTACAGAGAATAGAAGAAAGAGTCAGTCTTATGTTCAAATAACTTTGGAAGTCTTGCACGAACTACCCACCACTTGAGGAGTCATAATACACAAAATGCCCCTCTATGTCCTCCACCTATTTAACGTGGATTGAGTTGGGCAGAGGCTGTGCCCTTAGCTAGTGGGTCAAGAGAGGACAGGACACTTGCAACATTAAGACAATTTCTTGTCAGAGCCTTTGGCACTAATGGATTCATCAAATGGTCACTCTTTTGTTCAGTAAATAATTTTTGAGCTCCACAAACTCTTCTGTGTTGGGAAGCAGCAGTGCGTAGTGAATAAGACAGACAAGATTGATGATTTCACAGCTGACACTCTGGATTGGAGACATGCACACACACAGCATACATTTCATACAAGGCCCTCAGGTAAAAGCAGTTCTAATGGAGCTCAACTTACCTAATCCTCTTCTTCCTTTTAGAAAAGAAACAAACTAAAAACCAAAAACCACAGTAATTTCCAGAAATGAACTAATCAGTTATTTTTTTCTTCATTCCTGCGTTCTTTCTCCCAATTCCTCTCCCTCTTTTGCCCATTTTCACTTAGGACATATACATTTGGATTTTCATAATTAATATAACTTCAATATAACAACAACAATAACAACTTGGGAAATTAACAGTTTCAAAATACTTTTCCATCAGATTATATACATTTCAAGCCATTCACTTTTAATATTACTTAATATTTACTGACAGCTTATTCTTCTCAGTGTTTTATGTCCATTAGCTCATTTAATCGATACAATACCTTAAAAAGTTAGTACTATTATTATTCCCATTTTACAAGATGGAAACTGATCTAATCTTATAGCAGAGCCAGACTATGGGCCCAGGGAGCTTGTACACATAACCACCACATGTATGGAGGCCCTTATTCTATTGAGTAAAAAACTTACTTGTCCTTTTTTTGATTTTTAAATTCCCCTGTAGACTGATGGCTGCCAGGGTTCTTGTTTCAGCATCTAGAAGGGTTCAGCAATCTGGAGAAGGCTGTGCATAGATTAAATAGGAGTCCAGAGATTAAATATAATTTTGAAAGGCATTTGGGGGTCAGAGGAGCCTAGTTTAAAGGAAACTAAGATCTCCTTGTCTCAGGACCCCATGCTTTTTATTAACACTATTTGTCCTGAGGCGAGGCAGGGATATACACTTCAAAGGGTCAGGGTTTCTATACAGAATCCATTGTCAGAATGAGGGAATTAGCCTATGGCTGTTCAGGTGTTTGGCCAGTAGGAAGCAATAACATGTAGATTAAGATGCCCTGAGCTGTCTGGCAGCAAACAATCAATTTATTGTATCCTATTCAGGTTTGGGGAAATGCCATCAGCCATTTCCAACAGGTGATTACATATGTGTCTCAGCCTTTGTTGAGTCCCCCCAAGTTCCAACAACCTTTTGATGAAACTCTTGCAATTATAAATGCTAGAATTGGCTTACGGCAGATGGGAACTATCAAAACCATGCTTTGGGCTACCAACTGGATCTAGGCCCTATGATACCAGCCTTATGGAAGTTACTTTTCATTCCAGACTAAAGTTATAGAACTTGTGCAAAAAGGGCATAGCTCTGCTACCTATTCATAGAATGCTGTGTGCAAGATACTTAACCATTGGCTTTCAATAACTATACACATCACCTGATTTTTAATCCTTTCTCTGAATAGCCTTTTAAATAATTTATTATTCACCTGGTGGTCAGGACACTGGGAAAATGACCCTCAGGTAATAAAGCATTCTTTTCCCATGGATGGACTTGAGGGTCCAAGGAAACATCTGAAATTAAATGTAGGTAAGGACATGGGCAGACAGATTCCCTCCCCCGCCCTCTCTCTTTTTCACTCACAGCTTTCACAGGAATCCTGAAACTTTCCATAACACCCTCCTCCAAAAAACCCATAAGAGCTGCTTTCTCAGCTTAAGGACTAATTTACCATGTGAATGCAAGTCATTTGGCCACACTATACCTCAGTTTTCCCTCCTATCAAATAATAATTTAATTCTACTCTCATGAATCTTTTAAAAAAGTAAGTTGACAATTGAATGATATAATGTGCTACAAATACATTAATTGTTATTATTTCTTTAACCTCTCTTTTCCTGTCTGAGAGATTTTGTGAAATTTAGTTATAAATGTTCTTTTAGGGAAATTATAAAATTTCACCTGTGCAGTGCTTTATGTGTTTTTCTTTTTGAAGATTTTTTTTTTAGTATTCTGTGCTCACCACTGACTGAAACTTGCTATTCTAATTTGTGCCAATAGGCAAGAAAAAAATTTAAATTAAGGATAAATGAAAACATAAATATGCATCTCTGCCTACCAACTGAGAGATGGAAGACGGAAGCGAGCAGGTAAACACTGAGATAACACTCTGTGGTCTCAGACTGATCGTAAGAAGCTCAGTCAGGTGCTGTTTAAGAGCTGCCCTAAGGAAACGAGCCAGCTCTGCAGCTGCTCCAGCGCTCAATACTGCAACAGCAGAATCATTTCCACTAGCCAAGACATTCCAGTTGACGTGATTTTGCCCCAAAAGAAGTCTCTATTAAGTACCAATGACATGGCCATGATTGCTCTCATGAGAAGCAGCATGTGTACTCACGGATGTACACACACACACACACACATCAAAGCAACACAGAGCTCTTAGAGACAACTCTTAAGGGATGTCTGATCGCATGAGTTCTAGGGACCATAGTGTGGCCTGAATTCCCTGTAGAAGTTCCATAATCAGCCAACAAAATTACACTGTGTTACCCTCCGAAGGGCAAATGAGATGCTTCTAACACTGAAATCCAGAGAAGAGGGAAAACTATCCTGATAATCTGTGAAGAGAAAAAGAACCACTTGATTTCTTCAGGACATAAGATCTTTTTCTCTCTTCCCAGGAGGGAGCACCCAGCTCTCTTTACTTGTCATGGACCAAGGAATCATGGTTTCTTCCTTGTAGAATACTTTATAGTTGAAGGAAGAATATTTCTTTAAAACTTATGTGGAGGTACTGTTACATATAAATAAAACATGCTCCAATGTAAAAGAATTCAAGTAAATCCTAGAATGATTCCTTTAAGAGTTCTGTGATGTGTCATTTTATGTGTCAAGTTTACTAGGCTGAGGAATGCCCAGATGGCTGGGGGAAATTATTAAGAGGTGTGTCCTTGAGGGTATTTCCAGAAGAGATTAGCATTTGAATTGGTGGTCTGAGTCAAGGAGATCCACCCTCACCAATGTGTCAGGGCATCATCCAACCTTTTGAAAACCCTAATGGAACAAAAAGGGATGTTAGGGGCTCTACTCTCTCTCTCTCTCTCTCTCTCTCCCTCCCTCCCTCCCTCCCTCCCTCTCTCTCTCATTGCGCTGGGACATCCATCTTTCCTGCCCACAGACATCAGAGCTACTGGTTCTCAGGATTTTGGACTCCGGCTGAATTACACCATCAGCTTTTTGGGTCTCTAGCTTCCAGATGGCAGATCACTTCTCAGCTTCCATAACCTAAGGTGACCAGACGTCCCACTTTTGGCAGGACAGTCCTGATTTTTAACAATTTGTCCCGCGTCCCACGGTGTTTTAAAAAAGTCCCGATTTTTTGAAAGAATGCATGACCAGCTAGAAAACAGCGGGAGAGCAGGAAGGGAATATATGGTTTTCGGCAGCCATGCAGCTATTTAGCCAGGATATGAGTTTTATATTATTTTTGTTAATTTTATAATGTTAAACTTTAATGATAACAAATAATTATTGAGAACTGATTATCGAGAACTGCTTATCAAAGTTCGCATTGTTGATTAGTTGTTAGAATTCGACCACCATTGTTTGGACTTAATGAACAATGGCATTTTTTGGAATTGGCAACGACGAAAACATTTTGTAACTGTCTCTCAGACGATACAGATCGTACTGCATGCTAGTAAGCTAGGTAAACAAGTGATGTCATTACAAATCAGCTATTCAGATAATTTAGGTAAGTAATTTATTTATTTATTTATTTATTTCATAAATACATAAATTTTCTTGAATTTAGCAGACAGTACTCATATCATTTATATTTTATAGTGGCAGCAAAAAGTCTAGCACCGGCCTTGAAAGTGACACTTACGATTTATGTTATGGCAAATTCAGAGGAAAAATAATACAAGTTAGTATTGTTATTATTTAGAAAGAAATATAGGATTAAAATTAAAATTAAAATAATAACGTGCTGTCCTTACCAGGAACTAATGCTGCTACTGAATGCATTTTTTTCTATGGTAAATAAAGTGTGTACATCAGAAAAATCACAATTAAGTGTTGAGACCTTGAAAGCCATTTTATGTGTGAAATATAATTTAACAAATCCTTGTGAAAAATGTCATGACCTTTTAAATGACAGCAACTACTAAAAAAAATTCACTCAAATGAGAAATATGCCAAAGAATAAAATAATACTATACATAATTTTTTAATTTATTATATTTGTAAATTGTACTTATGTTGAAATTTTAAAAAATATATTACAATACTATTTTTGCATTCTATGAAAATTTTTGTTGCTCTATATAGACCAAATTTTTAATCAAGAACGTCTCCCCCCCCCCCCCCCCGTCAGGGCAGGGGACGACGGGGGAAGGTCAAGGGAGAAAAAAGAGACATATGTACTACTCTTTATAATATCTAAACTAATAAAAGTGAAATAGTAAAATTAACCGTTTCTTTGGGATGCCCAACAGCCAATTAGAACAATGGTATGCAAATTAGCCCAGCCAAGATGGCGGAGGCCAGGGCTGGCAATGGAACAATCGCACTGGCGCATGCAAGGGCGGAGGCCTGGCCTCTGCCCTTGTGTGCTCTGGCGGTCGGTTCGGGCAGTGGCGGCGGCTGCAGGGCAGGGCGGCCTCCCAAGGCCTCCGGTTCTGCGGCTGGGGCTGGCAATGGAGCGATCGGGCGGCGAACGCAAGGGCGGAGGCCTGGCCTCTGCCCTTGCTGGCGGTAAGTTCCGGACAGTGGCGGCGGCTGCAGGGCCCTGCGGCCTCCCAGCTGGGGCTGGCAATAGAGAGATAGGGATGGGAATAGAGAGATCATGCTGGCCCACGCACAGGTGGAGGCCTGGCCTCCGCCTGTGTGTGCCCTGGAAGTTGATTCAGGGCAGTGGCAGTTGGCAGCAGGGCCGGGAACTGGCTGCCCAGGCCCTTGCCCTGCAGCCTGGGCCTGGGAATAGAGCGATCGCGCCAGTGGTTGGTTCTGGGCGGCCTTGGGTGAGAGCCAGCCTGGCCCTCGGCTGGGGCTGGCAATAGAGCAATCGTGCCCACGGTGGTTCCAGACAGCGGTGAGCAGCCACAAGGCCGGGAGCTGGCAGCCCAGCCCGGCCCCGCGAGGCCTGGAAATAGAGCAATTGGGCCCACGTGACCTCAGAGGCTCAGTGGCAGGGGCTTGAGGTGGGTACCCTCTCAGGGTCATGCCCGAGCATCCTCTGCCCCCGCGCAGAGCCTCTGCCACAGGTCCAGCCACCTGCCTCCACCCTGGGGGCCTCCATAAGGCGTGTGTGAGCATGTGCCTGGTCCCACCCCCGTGTGTCCGCTCAGCAGCATGGCCCCCCCAAGGAACCATGCACCAGCATCCACCCCCTGGCCTGCCACCCAGCTCTGCACCAGGTGTGTCCCCTCAGTGGTGGAGGCCCACCAGGTATGTGCGATGGTAGGCCACCCAGCTGGAAACGTCCATGCCTGCACTCACCAGCCATCCCACCCCCCAGTGCACGAACCCTGAGGGGGCTGTGGCCAGCCTGAAAACAGCCCTCAGCCCCTCACCCAGACTGGCCATGCATGCCAACAGGTGGACATCCCCCCCCAGGGGTCGCAGACTGTGAGAGGGTACAGGCCAGGATGAGGGACCCCCTTCTCCCCTCGCCAAGTGCACAAATTTTTGTGCACTGGGCCCCTAGTTTTAAGTAATAATAATAAAAAAAGAACCCTCCCAGTCAATGGTGTCCTGCTTTACCAATGTTAAAATCTGGTCACCTTACCATAACCACATGAATCAATCTCTATAATAAATCTCCTCACATATATATTCTCTGAGTTCTGTTCTTCTGGAGAACCCTAACTACCATACTTTTCCATGTTAACAATAATCATTTAATGTTATCTAGTTCATCAGCCTCTTTTCTTGAATCTCTGCTATAAGGCTCACAGTGTGTAGTCACTCAGGCAATGTAGTCACTCTTATAATGGAGAACCTCATTACTTCCATGTGAGAAGCTCTAATTATTAATCATTTATGCCTTCACTCAAAAATTTATTAAATTTCTACTATCTGCCTAGTACTCTGCTATTGTTGGAAGATACAATTAAATTATAAATTATAGCATTTCTTATTTTGAACTGAACACTTGCACATGTAAATCCCATTCACTGTTCTGGACTAAGTCCCTAGCAAGATATACAACAAGTTTAATTTATATCCCATAGATAAATCCATCAGGCATTTGAAGACCACTATGATAGCTTTGCAAATTAAAATCTCTAGTCCATTCTTTTTTTTTAGCATCTACTATGTGCCATTTATGGAGATGCCACACATGTTAAATACTAAAACAGTCCTCTGAATAGAACTATTGTATCAGGAAGGCTATCCCAAGCAGTTTTGGGGAAAGCTTCAATTAAACAAATTAGAAGAAAAAAATTACTCTCAAATACTGTCATATTCTCCTATAGAAGTGCATGCATTTGGTCTCTTCTAATTGAAAACTCATTATATCTTTGAGCACCACTATAGACCATCCTCCATGGACAGCCAAACAGTGACCTACATTTGGATACCTCCAGAGTGCCATGAACAAAATCTCTCTTTAACAAATAATAGCTACTACCAACTATGGACAAGAGTGCCACACCTAAGATGACTCAAATCGGAAGCATTGCCATCGCCAGCACTACAGCTCAATAAGAGAATACAGCTGCTTCAGCACATGGCACCATTCAGGACTACCTCCCACCATAAATCTTCTCCTGCTGATTTACTGAGAGCATACCCACCGGGAATACCAGCAGTGAGTTTTTGCAGAAAAACAAACAAGCTACTCATAAGTTTAAAGACAGTGATGGAAGAACATTGTCATATGATTCAAACTGGTAGAAAGTAGAGAACATAGGAAACAGATCATTGGACGGTCAGCGACAAGTAAGACCAATCAGCCATCTTATGATTTTCCCAAATAGCCCAGCCAAGTAAAATAGCACCTAGGAATGCAAGCAACCACGAGAGCAGGCTATCATCCAATCACAACTTTAAAATATAGTAAATTTCTCAAATAGACAAATCACAGCAACTATTTTCACCCACGTTTGCTTCATTTGGTTTATTGGGGATAAGAGAAGGAATATTATTAAAGAGTTTAGCAATGGCCACAAAGTAAGAAGTACATAAGCCTTACCTAGTTAATTACTAGACCACTTCATTCCAAAAAGGACGGCCACAACATGCTAGACTCTTGTGAGACATGAACTTTGAGTTTTTTTCTCAGCTTCTTTGCAGTGAGTGTAGGGAGGTAAATTAGAGAGTTACATGATGCACAGTACAGTATAGTGCCTGCACTATAATCACAAATCTCATTGCATCTAGACCAAACTACTATGGTGTGTGCAGCAGACCTGAAAGAAAAGACACCTTTAATATATTCTGATCCCTGTGTGCCAACATTAGGGTAAAGCTGAAGAACGGTGTAAAATACAATAAGAACCAAACCTCTGTAATATATAATGAGGAAGTTTAGGACAGTAGAGTTGGGCCAACTAGGAATACATGTGTCAGAGTTGACTACAGCAACAAACTCTAAAGCAGAAACTTTACGCAAGATTGAAAGTCACTCACTGGATAATAATATGGAAAAAAAAAAACAATTAAAGACCTCCCAGACTCTGTAGCTAGAGTTGTACATGTAGATGGTAACCACCCTCAACAGCATCCTCCTCAAACAGCAAACACAAGTGACAATGTGTCACAGCGAGAGAGCAATGATTCCCAAACATCTAGAGCAGAAGAGAATGATGATATAATACATTAGTCACACTTCCGCTGGTGGAGGTCAATCATTTATTATCAGTGGACAGGCTTGTCTCAGCCAGAGCCATTAGTGTCTGTGAGTAAATTAAAATGTGTTTGTGTTTTGATACTTCTGTTTTCACTTTACATACTTTTTACATTTCTATATTTAACCCTAAATATTAAAAAAGTGAATTTCTCTCCACAACAGAATCTACATCAACTCCTATTTCATGAAATGAAAAATGTCTCTCTCCCTTAAATCATAAAATTATTGAGGGTTCTCCCTTCATATAGATCTTAGATACATCTTTGCCAATGATGTTTTCTGAGCCCCAACTTAATGATAAACTAAATAATTTGTTCTTGAGTTGAAGCTTTTGTAGGTAAATGACATTTCCCAATCCTATAATATAACATAAAGTACATCTTGTAGAGAAGGGCTTGTGTTTCTTCCAGAACCTTATTAAGTGTTCACATAACACTTTTAGTATTCCAGGAAAACTGTGTAACAAAACCCAGGTAATGGCTTTCTTCATAGACCTTTAGAAGCAAAATATCCAAAATTGCTGCTGATTGATCTTGGATGCATTCATTGTGTTCCACATAGTACATAGTCTCTGCCATCTCTATGTGTGTTTTCCTTTTTATTAAAAAAATACGTTTTTATTGATTTCAGGGAGAGGAAGAAAGAGGGAGAGAGAGATAAACATGAGTGATGAGAGAGGATCATTGATCGGCTGTCTCCTGCACACGGTCCCATGGAGGAGCCAGCGTGCAGTCCAGGCACATGCCCTTACTAGGAATCAAACCCTGGTTGGTGGGTTGATGCTTAGCTGCTGAGCCACACCAGCTGGGAATATTCCCTCTTCTTAATGAAGGAGGAAAGAGGTGTAGGGGTGTGTGTGTGTGTGTGTGTGTGTGTGTGTGTGTGTGTGTGTGTACATATTTACAAATTTAGATTAGATGATTAGATGATAAACACAGACAGAGTGAAATGTAAGACATGAGGGTCTGAATATAAGTATAGTTTTTGCAGATAAAGATAGGTGCCATCTTTTTCTAGCTTGGTGCAAGAAAGAATATAAGAGCTACAGAAAAAGAAAGAATTCTTGCTCTTTCAAAATTAGCTGTGCACCCATTATTTAATTTATTTTATTTGAGTCTCTCATTCCACATTTATAGAAAAGCAGTCAGAATAGCCATTTGAGCAGTTTGAGGGGAAATTAATATAAAGTTTCTAATGCAGAGATATTGAATAAAAAGTGTTCCCACAATTCCCTCCCACAGCTATTTCAAGAAATAAACGATGAGCATTCTGAGGCACATGATCAGAACATGACTCTCCAGGAATCTATTCTGGTGATGGTGATGGTGTAGACACTGTCCTTGTCAGTGTCTAATCATAAGTGTGTAGTTATTTTCTCACAAAGTCTGTCTCCATTTCTAGAATGTACATTTTTTAAAAAGAGAATTTTCACCCTAGCTGGTTTGGCTCAGTAAATAGAGCATCAATCCATGGACTGAAGAGTCCTGGGTTTGATTCCAGCCAAGGGCACATGCCTGGGTTATGGGCTTGATCCCCAGTAGGGGGTGTGCAGGAGGCAGCTGGTCCATGTTTCTCTCTAAACATTGATGTTTCTATCTCTCTCTTTCCTTCTTTCTTCCTCTCTGAAATCAATAAAAATATATTTAAAAAAATAATTTTCAATAATTGTTTTTTTCAAAGAGAGAGTATGGGAGGGGGAGAGAGAAAAACACTGATATAAGAGTAAAGCATTGATCAATCACCTCCCGCATGCCCCCTAAGGGGATAGAGCCCACAACCCCAGATATGTGCCCTGGCTGGGAATTGCACAGATTTATGCCCAACAAACCAATTAAGCCACACCAGCCAGGTCCAGGGTGTACACTTCATTTTTTCTCTCTCTGCCTTTTCAGCAATATTTTGACATTTATTATATGTGCATGACAATATCATACTTTGAATCAGAGGATTTATTTTAAAAGTGTGTATAACTATATTGTGGCCCTTACTTGTCCTGAGTCAGGATAATGCACAGCTGCTCTGTCTAGAGGGAGTGCTGAGATCACCATATGAACATCACAAAAGAATTGCCCACTTCTTGCTAACACTACACCTGCTGCCCACCCCCTAAAATAAGATTCCACAACCTCATAGCAACCTTTATTTTATTTAGCCCCAGAGTGGCCATCTGTCTGGTACTGATTTTTTTGTTTATTGGTTTGGTTTAATTGGGTTTTGCTTTATTTCCCCCTACATTTTACTTTGTCTTAGAAGAAAAATAAATGTATTTTGGATGAGAAAGACAAAGCAAGCTCATTCAGTTCTACTACTTTAATTCAGTGTTTATATATTAGTAGCTAATGTTTGATTTTTTGGGATTTTTTTTCTTTTAAGTACTGTTTTCTTCTCATGAAATGTTGGCCAAATGATTCAAATTCTGAACAGGACACATGGCTCAGCCCATGTTTATACAGTAGAAATTGGCAAGAAAGCAATGCTACAGATGGACCATAATATCACCTCTACTTGTGTGGAGACTGTTTACTTAGAACATATGCCCTTCCTCCACTGAGTTTAGTCCATCCAAAATGAGGCAACTTCCTATTCTGAGAGTTCTCCATTTTACTCAGGTGGGCAAGCTGCCTTGGAAGATGTCTGGTGGCTGAGCAAACTCCCCTGACAGTTACATTTTTTACCAAGAGTTAATTAAGATCAGTACTGAGTACCTACAATGTGCACAGAACTAACCCCTTCCCAGTGGTTACCTCCGTGTGGCCAGCACTTGTTGGGACGTCACTCAGGCTATGTCAGAATTCCCCATCTTTTGGTCACTCTCCCAGCTTCCATCTCTGGAAGTCAGGGACAGACATTATTTCTTTTTCCTTTTTAACGCCCTTGTAGGATTACTTCTTTTAATTCCCTAATAGTATGTCAAGTGTGTGGTGAAAATCAGTTAAAATAAACAAATGGCATAACATTTTTTTAAAAAATAATAGGGTCTTACACCAGTCCCTCACTTCCCAAATTCAGCTCTCCCAGAAATGACCATTTTTAAGTTTATTTATATCCTATTTAAAACAAACAAACAAAAACTCATAGACACAGACAACAGTGCGGCAGTTACCAGTGAGAAGGGGGGGTGGGGAGCGGTAGAGGGCGTCAAACATATGGTGATGAAAGATGATTGTACATTTGAAACCCATATAAGCTTATTAACAAACTAGGGGCCCGGTGCACAAAAATTTGTGCACTCGGGGTGGAGGGAGTCCCTCAGCCCGGCCTGTGCCCTCTCACACTCTGGGACCCCTCAGTGGATGTCCTATGATGGCCTCAGTCTGCCAGGCACCTTTTGTGTGTGTGTGTGTGTGTGTGACCACTGGGGACCTGCCCCCAGCCGCATCTGAGGCTTGGAGCAGTCCTCCTGTGTGTGTCTACCTGCCGGGGGCCTGCCCCCAGGCACACCGTGGAGGCTTGGAGCAGGCATCCCCTCTATGTTGATCTCTCAGACTCTTGCCCTCCCCTGCATGTTGTTCTTTTTTGAGCTGTGGCCAGGGCTGGGTGCGGCCTGCCTCCCAAGCTTGCCTACTGCCCACCTTCCTCCAGCCACCAGGAAGCAGGGAAAACACCCCTCGTGGTCAGGCCAGCCTTTTCCTGCTCCCTGATCCCCGGAAGGGACCTGGGCAGCCGCCAAGCAGGCCGCCAACTCTTTCCCACTCACCTGTCCCCTGCTGCCTTCCTTTCCCACTTCCCGGTGCCGCCAAGGGGTCTGGGGAGCTGCCAAGCAGGACCTCGGCCCCTGTAGCCTTGCTTTCCCGCTCCCCGGTGCCCCGCAAAGGGCCTGGGCAGCCGCCAAGCAGGCCGAGACCCCCCCCCCCGCCGTCTCTTACCCGCTTCCCGGTGCCCTCCAACCCTGCCGCCT
>PVJC01024782.1:0-25291 GCA_004026665.1 Murina feae | reverse complement strand
GAGAGGATGTGGAGAAAAAGGAACCCTTCTGCACTGATGGTGGGAATGCAGACTGGGGCAGCCACTATGGAAGACAGTTTGGAGTTTTCTCAAAAAATTAAAAATGGAACTCCCATTTGACCCCGTGATCCCACTCCTGGGAATATATTCCAAAAAAGCAGAAACACCAATCAGAAAGGATATATGCATCCCTATGTTCATAGCAGCACAATTCACCATAGCTAAGATTTGGAAACAGCCTAAGTGCCCATCAGCAGATGAATGGATTAGAAAACTGTGGTACATCTACACAATGGAATACTATGCTGCTGTAAAAAAGAAGGAATTCTTACCATTTGCATCAACATGGATGGAAATGGAGAGCATTATGCTAAGTGAAATAAGCCAATCAATGAAAGAAAAATACCACATGACCTCACTTATTTATGGATAATAAAGACCATTACAAAATGATAAACATAAACAAATACAGAGACTGAGCAGCCTTGAACAGACTATCATCCTACAGCTGGAAGGCTGGGGATGGTTGCGGGGGAGTTGGGAGATAAACTGAAAGACTTGCATGCATGCATAGGAGAATAATCAGTGGACACGGGAAACTGGGGGTTAGGGAGGAGGGGGGGAAGGGCAAGGGGAAAAAATGGAGATCTATCTATCATCTGTTGTAATACTTATCTATCACTTGTTGTAATACTTCAAGCAATAAAAAATATAAAAAAAAATAAAAAAAGAGGATAACCATTATTTCTCCTTGTCCTAGATCTATTACAATCAGCTTCTGCCCCAGCATCGCAATGAGTTTGGAGTGACCCCAAATCTGTAGAGTCAGTGGTGTTCAGAATCTCGACTCTTCAATTCATTTCTCCCACATTATTTACTGTTCTCTTCCCAGAATCAGTCTCTCTGCATCACTCTTTCTCTCTCTGCCTCTTCCCCCTTCCTCCCCGCCGTTATCCTCAGTGATCACTTCTGTTCCTTTGACCTTAAAACTTCCCTTTCCTTTTCCCGATCCTTAAATATTAAAGTTTAGGAGGGATTTGTCTTGAGCTTTCCTTCCTTACTTGCTACTCTCTTTTGGCAATCTTAGGGGCTTTCATCACTTCAGTTGTCATCAATTCTCCAATAACTGCAAAATTCATATCTTTATATTTTGAATTCCAAATCCGCTTGGAGATCATGTTGGCATGTCTAAAACTGAAGTTGTGATATTTCCCCCAAACTTTCTACAATAGTCTCCTCCTCAGTAGGCGGCACCATTAGCTCGTCAGCTGTTCATGTTAGAAACTTCATGTCTTTTCTGACACTTTTTCTTGAACCTTTATCACCAATTTTCAAGTTCTACCATTCTGCCTCCAAAAACTAATTAAAATTGTGCAATTCCTTCTCTGCCAGCCATTATCTGACACTGGAATTTTCACTTATATCCTCTATTATCATGTCAAACCACTAGTCCTTGGCATCAAGTTTAAAATCATTCCCATGGTCTCAGAGTCTGTCTTTGATCTGATCTGTGTCTCATCATTGCCACTCTCTTCTCTCCATGCTCCAGGGACTTACTGTTTGTGCCTTCCTTCAATTCCATGAAAAAAAAAAAAAGGTCTTGTTCTTAATTCACTAGATATACTACTTCCCAAGTAATTCTTAAGACTTAACCATCACCATCACTTTCTTTATTTTTTAAGATTATTAAATTGATTTTAGAGCAAGAGGAAGGGAGAGGGCAGAGAGAAACATCAATGCAAGAGCATTACTTTGATGGACTGCCTCCTGCACACCCCATACTGGGGATGGATCCTGCAATCCAGCATGTGCCCTATGGACTGAGCCAAACCAACTGGGCCACACTGGTCAGGGAAACCATCACTTTCTTAGCACATTCATAGAATGACAAAAGCATGCTTCTTAATGATCTGTGTTGTAAAGTTCTAGTAGAAATATAAAAATCACAAGAGAATATCCTCAGTAGTATTTATAAATACACTTGCTAATTATTACTGGGAGAGAACATGACTAATGCAGGGTCAGATATTTAAAAAAATAGAAGGTCAGGAGGATTTTTCAAACTATTAAAACATTTATTTATGGACTGAATTTGCATCTGGATTTTTGTCTTTGCCTTGATCTCTGTCTCTTCCCATGCAAAGAGAAGCTATTGTTAGAAATGTTAACTACCCAGTTAAACAGATCTGATAGGTAAGTCCTCCTGAGAATGATTGCTGTTGTTTTAACTCTGAGGTGAATGGAAACCCCTAGGGATTACAAATTATTACAAACCATTGAAATGAAATTGGTTATGTATATAACAATTTGAAAATCAATACCTTTATCTTAGAATGGGCCAAGAAGATTCCACTATTAATCTTGAGTGGCTGTAAAGTTAGCTAACAATAATCCCAAGGCCTTTTTAAAAAGCAAGTAGCAAAGACACCTATTTTAAATAATGTAGTCAATTTGGAAAACAGTTTGGCAGTTTCTTAAAATGTTAAAGATAGATTTACTATATGACCTAGCAATTCTACTCTTAGTGATCTACCTGAGAAAAATTAATATATCCAAACATATGTCCACCCAAAGACTTACATGCTAATGTTTATTGCAGCATTATAAATAATTGCCCAAAGAGTGAGAACTGGTTAGTTGATAACAAACTATGCCATATCCACTCCATGGAATGAAGTACTGATGCATGCTACAACCATACGTTTGTATGAACCACAAACGTATCATGCTAAGTGAAAAAAGTCAATCACAAAAGACTATTAAGGTATGACTCTATTTTATGAAACTTTCAGAAAAGGCAAATCTACCCAGATGAAAAGCAGATTGGTGATTGCTGTTTCTGGGGTGGGAATAGGAAGTAACTGCCAATAGGCACAGGTTTCTTTTAAGGGGAGGGAAATGCTATGCTAACATTAAAGTGCCCTGGCTGGTGTTGCTCAGTGGTTAGAAAGTCGTCCCACATACAGAAGGGTTGCAGGTTGGATTCCTGGTTGAGGGTATGTGCCTGGGTTACAGGTTTCATCCTCAGCACCAATGGAGACATTTGTGGGAGTAAACCAGTGAATGTATCTCTCTCACACTGATGTTTCTCTCCCTTTCTCTCTCCCTCTCACTCCCTGCCTTCCACTCTCTCTAAAAAATCAATGAAAGAAATATCCTTGAGTGAGGACTAACAAAATAAATAAATAAATAAATAAATAAATAAATAAATAAAATTAGATTGGAGTGTTGGTTGCACAATTCTATAAATTTGCTGGAAACCACTCAATTGTATACTTAAGAGAGTAAATTCTATAGACAGCTATACATTTCAGTTCAATAAAACTTTTTTCATGTCATGTTTTTCCTATGTTCCCAACTATGTTATCAAACTTGCTTTCCCTTTTTTCTTCTGACTTGCTTTTCTCCCACAAAATCTGATTTGTGAAGAACACCTATTGGGCTAGATTCCTGCACATTCATTTCAACATTTTTGACTCTGAAGTTGTCCCCTCAAATCAAATTTCTCAGATAATAGCACAGATATCACATGAGCAGTTGGAGTTATTTTAAAATGCATTTCAGAAGCATTAAAATACAAAATGCTCCACAGAAGAACCTCTTGCTGATGAGGGTTAATTGATTTTAATTGCTTGTTTGGTTGCCATCCTCGTGTTCAGTGCCTGCCACACCTACAGTCACATGGGTATTTCACTAAAAGCTAATTGAGAGGGACTTTCTACTAGAGGTTGTGGGACTGGAGGAGAGGACTATTTTTTTTCATGGGTCTGAGTGGCACTGCCACTCAGATGGGCCTAGCTCCACATCCTCTGGGTATCAACCTGGAGAGAAGACTGACCTTTCCCTACCAACTACTGGAGATTTCACCCTGCAGATATCCCTTTCAGCGAACTCCAGCCTGGGTCTGTGGCACAGAGTTTAGTGAGGAGCTCTTGAGGAGGTTTGGGCAGGTTTGAACAGTATCAGAATCACATGGGAAGAGATTGAGTTGTGGAGCTGGAGGGGAGGGCCATTTTCACCCATGTGCCTAAGTGGCACCTCCATTCCTGTGCAAAGCCCTCTCCCAACAGGACCAAATATTGGTATGTTTTAGCCTGGTAACTTCTGCTGGCCTCATCCTGATGACTCCCTGAGACCCCACCCCATCACAAAGGTTTTAGGGACCCAGGCCTTGGCATACACTGAGACTGTTGCTCAGTGGCCTCAGACCCAGCACTGGCACTGAGTTGAATTCTGTATCAGCCTGGTAAACACCACTACCCCATACCTGGTGACTTACTGAGAAACCTATCTCACACAACTCATGCACCACCACAGGCTTTTCCAATGACTGAACTTGACAAGCAACAGGCAGGCAAAGCTGTATTGTGGGGTGTCTTTAGCCTTTTGCTGACCTGCCCCTGGGCTCAGAGCAGGTGTAAGCCAGCCTTGGCATTCAGCTTAGCCCATCTCATGCACACCAGGTCCAGAAGAGGCAGACACAGCGAACTGAAATCAAAACATAAAATTTCAAAAATCAATTAACCTACTCATTGCTTCTTGTAGAAGAAAGAGCTTGACATTTTTTCTGGGTAAAATTATCATGCTCAACTGGTAACATGCAGATAAAATATACCCTATTGGTGGCTGTCAAAATGTTGAATAAGAATAAGGTAGTTTCACACAAACTGACATGGATGGAGAACCTCATGAGGTCAAAAGACCAGAGTACTTAAAAACATGTAAAAATTTACAGAAATTACACAAACATGTTCATGATATGGATACATGTATTTATATTTACAGAGGACACCCCAGGCTGTTAACAGTAATGTTTTGGGGGGAGGGGAATGGAATTGGTTGCAAAAGGGGTAAGGCAAGGTCTTTTGTTCATTTAGTTTGGACACTTTTGGATTGGTTTTTAAAAATAAACCTGTGTAAAATTTGTGAATGAAAGAGCAAAGGAAAAGAAAGATGGAAGGTGTGACTGAGTTGTTTCTTTGCTTATGTTCTACCCTCTATAACCCCTCAAGTGATGTAAGCTGTGAATCCCCGTGGAGATTGGCATAAGGTTTAGCACCATATTTTGGAACTCTGACCACATAGTAATATGTCCAGTCTGGACAGTGAGCACTGATCAGACTTACCTGACTAATGAAACACTTCATTGAGCATGCTGCCTATTGGATTGTAAGCATTCTCCATTGCAGCTAAAGCTGGATTAGTACACTGTGAAACAAGGGGATAGCTTTTCCTGGAAAGCTGTGCAATAGAATAGTCCACATGATGGGCTGAGCCTGACTGAATTGAAAGGTAGATTTATTCCTTTACTACGAAGAAGAGTTGTGCCCACAGCTCTAGTGAAGAAGCATTCCTGCCAGTGCTTCCATTTATAACCTCTCCCTCTTTTTAAAAAGCTACAGTTGTTTTAAGATTTCTTGCTCTAGGCGACAACCTCTTTACAAACAACTCTTTATATTCTGTACATGACCCTCCAGTTTTTCCTGTTCCAGGGTGCTCGGGAACCCTAAGGTGGAGAGCCTCAGCTCATGGTAGAAACAAAATATTTTCTAACCTCCAAAGTCCTCTTGGCTTGGAGTAGGGTCAGTAAATTATAGTCACTGAAGCTGTTTTTGTACAGCCCACAGCTAAGAACGATTTTAACAATTTTCAATATTGAAAAAAGTCAAAAGAATAATATTTTATGACATGTGAGTATGATATAAAATTCAAATTTCAGTGAATATAAATAAAGACTTTGGGAACATAACCACATTGTTCTTTAAATACTAGTGCTTCAAGAGTAGAATTTAGTAGCTGTGATTGAGGCTATGTGACCTGAAAAGCTTTTACATTTATAATCTGACCCTTTCAGAAGAAGCTGGTTGACTCGTAGTATAAGGGCACATTAGCATCAGGAGCTTTGGTATTACAGCTGGGAGGAGTCTGAATTGAATTTCTCCTTTAAGATTCTAGCCAATGGAGTAAAACTTACGGGGAGTTACTCTCCAGCTAACTGGAAAGTATGACAAGTGACTTCTTCTGACATAAGCTGAGGTGATCTGTGTGGGGTATTCAGAGGAGGAGAATGCCAGGCCAGCTGGTTATGTGACAGCACCACTGCTGTAATGATATTGCACTGCTTTCCTAACTTCTGAGGCACTGTTCATTGCAATTCACACCAATGATTCAATCATAGCTTTTCTAGAAAGACAATTGCAAATAGCTGCTAATTTGAAAATGCTAATGAGAAAATATGTTAATTATTTCAATACAGCTGTCATACCCTTCCCGCCCCCCTTGACCCCCCAAAAAAGTGAGATTCTTGAGGACTGAGACTGTGTCCTACCCATTTTTCAACCCAAGGTTCTCATGTGGCTCTCCAATATATCAGGAACCCCTAAAAGGGGTTTTGCAATCCTTGGTGTATGACATCAATTTGATGAACCTACTTCTGGCATTTTAAAAATGAAGTAGGACAGAATAGTACTAGATATACAAAAACTGAAGTAAACTAGAGTATAATAAACAACAGAACATATGAATTACATAGAATGTTTCATTTTATGACGCTCCTGTTTACTTGTAGACATGGATGATGATGGAAACATTTCTTACCAGTAAAACAAGTTTGAAAGTCCCTGTCCTAGAGGATGTGTTTGAGCTGTATTAAAATAGCGGTTGCGATATGTGATATGAGATTGCACAAAAGTATCAGGTAGCGAGAGTGAAGTAACCTGTGAGGTAGTCAGCCTACCTTCAAGCACTTCCCCAGCACATGCCACGGGCTTTGTGCTGGGCTGAGTGCAGTGAAGGTTGAAAAGTAATCCATGATGTGATTTCCATCCTCAAGAATCTACAGCTATTGGGGAGCAAGATTTATGCCTACAAACCAAAACAAAAACTAAAGGAGGTTTAGCTCACTCAGAGAATGGGAGGAGGACGTCACACCTGTGGTGAGAGGTGGAAAACAGGTTGCATGTAAAAGGATGCAGGGATGTTAGTTGAATGATTTTGATTTGTTCAGCACAGAATATTTACTCTTCAAGTTTCAACCAAAATGAGAAGCCTTCCTTGTGAGCCCCACTTCATCCCCGTGGGAAGTGTTTCCCCTTCTTCCTTGTTTGGTTACTTCCCTTTCTGATCTTGGTGACTTAGAGGGGGCAGGATGGTTCTCACTCATTCTCTGTGCTCAGAGCCTTCCAACACAAATTGCAATACAGAGAAGCAACTTGGTCTAGTCTGATGATAAATTAATGAATGAAGAAATTTGGTGAGTAATATGTCAGTTAGCTTTCAATTGTATAAATGGTGAGCTTCAAAACATCCATTTAGTTCTGAGAAGAGAAATGGCCTAATGTGAACCTGGGGTAGCTATGGAGAAGTTCCTCTTCATGTGCTTTTACAAGCGAAACAGGTTCCTAAGGGAAGCTTGTAAGATTTCTTGAAACACATCATGAAGGCCCATGGAAGCTTTGATTACCATAAAAGAGATCTACAAGCAGATTTCTTAGAAAAATCTTAGAATATCTCTCATCACTAAGAACTTAAGATTTTCTTCAAGCTAAGATTTGCATTTTGTCCAGATTGCTTTAATTCAAAGACACGTGTCTGGTGTTCATCTCTTGTCATTTGAACCACCAGCAGAGGGACCAGCTTCTTACAGATGCAAAATGTACCTTTGTTTGAATACAGTTAGTTTCATTTCATTTTGTAGCAGCTGAATGTAGATCTGAATTTTTTTTTTTAGAATGAGTACTCATTTTTCACTTTAAATGATGTGAGTCAGCAATTATTTAAATACTTACTAAGGAGATATATAAAAATGAAGGCTATTCTATTCTTCTGCAAAAGAACATTTATTGAAACTGGAGTTTCAGTAACTTAGATGTCACAGCACTCATATGGCCCACATCCTACCTTATTTTCAATGAAGAAAATGTTGCCTTTGCCAAATGCAAGATGAGTTGACAAAAACTTGGCCTTTTGAATGGAAAAGAGCCCTGCAAGTCAGGCAAAATGGCTTACTACCCTGCTCAGAGTGAAAGAGGAGACAGTGAGAAATCATCTTCTAGTTTGAGTGGAACAAGAATTGAACCAGTTCATTAAAACTCTAGATTTGAATTGGTGAGCTATGTGACTCAATTTTTCCCTTTCCAGAGAGGATGGTGGCTCAAAGAGCCAAAGTTGATGATAATAACCCTCTTAGTGAGTTTGGGCTGTTCTAACAAAGAAACAGACATTGAGTAGCTTATAAACAACAGACATTTATTTTTTATAGTTTTGAAGGCTGGCGGTCCAGGATCAGCAAGGATGTGTTCTGGAGGAGGACCTCTTCTGGGTCACAGACTGCTCATTGTTTCCTCATATGATCAAAGCGATTAGGTAGCCCTCTAGGGTCTCATTTATAAGGCCACTAATCCCATTCATGAGGGATCTACCCTCATGAGCTGATCACTTCTAAAAGTCCTCACTTCCTATTGTCATCACATTGGGTGTCAGGAATTCAACATATGAATTCGAAGGAACACAAACAGGCACAGCATCACAATAACAGTAGTGATAATGATGTTGGCACCTCCTATATATTGCAGGGTTTTGCATTTCTGGAAGCATATTTGTACAATGACTTTATTTATATCTCATACCTCCTTTGCTAGTATGGGCTAGACCATAATGATTAGCTCCATTTAAGAGATAAAAACACTGAAAGAGAGGTTAGGAGCCTAATTCGAGGTTGGTTAACCAATATTTGATTCCCATGCCCAGTATCCCTGATCTCTGCAGCATTCTGTGATATCTCACTTTCCTTCAGCTCCTAGTGGCTGTGCTGGTGACAAGATGGCTACTGGAAGGCAAGTAATTACCCCCACATTTACAATGCAAGACCATGGACACTGTTGACAGTGTCTGCTTCCTGCTTTTTAATGTAACAATATATCAGTTGTTTCCATATCAGTACAAATAATCTATTTTATGTTTTTCAAAAGATTCAGCATTCATAGTATAATATTGTAATTCTGTAAGATTTCCTCTACTGATAGAGAGCTATCTTGTATCTGATCTTTCACTATTACAGCCCTCAAACAGCTATGGACATGTAGCTGTCACTTGTAACATTCCTAGACTCCAGATACATACCTAGATTTCTAGTTTCCTACACTCTTGCTCCCTAGATTTCTAATTACTAGGGTAAAATGTCTATGACTCTTAAATTATATGAATATTACTATGTTGCCCTCAAAATGAGTTTGGGGTGTTATAATAATGTGCCAATGTGCATTTCCACCAGAGGGTAAGCCAGCATCTTTCTCCACATTCTACCAACTCTGGATATTAATAACTTGTTGTTTCTAACCTCTAATTTCTAAAGAACTGGAACTAAGAGTAAATTGATATTTTTTGGAGTATTAGGAGACACAGATGCTGTCTAATTCAGAGAAGAAGGAAGAATACCTTACTTTTCCTCTTTCTCCTGCCCTCCAGGCATTGGCTGATCTGCCAGCACAGAGCAGGAAACCCTGGGACAGTGCTCTGGTGATGCACAGCAAGTCAGCAAGTGCAGGGCCTGGGTCTGGTGGCAGAACGGCTAACCGCAAGCAGAGCCACTCCTCCCAGTGGATGGTTGTCCTTCGTCATGTCAATAGGTCTCTGCTAACACAATATGCCTTGTTTGGCAGCCTTTTTATTCCCCTCACTCTCTACTTTTCCAATATTTGATTTAAAAAAAAATATTGTGAACATTCCAAATGTATTATTTTTTTCTATACCAAGAACCTATGTCATTCATTGTCTCTGCCAATCATTTTAAGCACTGTCTTGTGACAACCCTTATTGAATTAGGGAGTCTCCTGTACCTACCAAACATGGGAATTCATTCAGACCAGTCAGAAAAAAAAAAAAAAAAAAAGAAGTATATTGTAAGGCTACCCATGGCATAAGGGGAAAAGAATCCCATGGAAATTGGACAAAAGAAATTTCATAGTCAAATCTGACCTCACAGAAATTGAACCCAGAAGGTCTTTTGGGCCCCATAGCACCTCCAGGGTCCTCTTCAGGAGGAGTTTCTGGTCCTTCAGCCCAGCATCCACCTTTACCAGGATTCAGTGACTGTCTGACCCTTTTTTCATGTGGCTTCATACTTTTTCTATTATAAATGACTTACTTTCTATATCCTTTCTCAAAATTTACTTATAATTGTTACTTTGTATCAACTTTAAAATCCTCATGGTATTGACTTATTTGTGGCCTTTCTTATTGATTGTCCTTTCAGCTTTCACTTCCAGTGTTTGGCAGTTCAAATTCTTGAGAACAGAATCTGTATGCCTCATGTGAGGTGAACATTTTTTTTTTCAGGCCATTACCTTCTCTGTACCAAAGAACTTCCCTCATTCCAAAAGCTTGGCTTAGAAGATGGGCTGTATTCAGGAAACAGAACATGGATGCCTATAGTTACACCTTGAGAAGAGTGTGTAGGAGTGGCAGGATCCCTGAGAAATAGGAGATAAGTAGAACAAAGAAGAAACTTTACTTTTTTGTGTGTTGCTTTTAACTTGGTGTGCTACTTTTCTCTTCAACTTGACTATAAGCTCCTTAATCGTGTTGACTATGTTGAACAATCCCTTGTATCTTTCACAATATCCATCCAGTTCATTTAGTTGTTCATTCATTTGTTCACTCATTCAACAAATATTTAGTGAATTCCTACCATGTTTCAAGCTTTGGGCAGAACTCTGAGAATGCGAGAGAAAAAGGCCACATTTCCCCTGTTAGTACTCTCTTTAAGGCCTCCTTCTCTCTGCATCTTGTTTCAGGAATGAATGTGGGTCTTAGGGATGCTAAGAACCAGAAGAGCAGAAGTCATGAGGTTTCATGTAAATTCTTGTATCTGCATCTCTTCTGAGGGTCAAGTACATTCTTCTGCAATTGGGTGTATCTCCATGGCACCAAATATGGCTGCTGATGGCCTCTCACTCTTTTCTTGGCTGTGTGCCTTGATTTGTCTTTACCTTCTTGCTTGACTCAGCTCTCCTGGTGTTTATGTCATGAGTTTACTTTATTCCACTCTCTAAAGGGGAAGTGAACTCAGACACATTGCTTTTCCCTGCTCCAATCCCTATCCTTCTCATTATGATTATATTCCAAAAGTAAGGAAACTCAACTAATGATTTCTAGGTCTTGGTCTTCACCAAAACATGTTTCATAAATCATCAGCCTTTTGTATTTTAAATAACTTAGTCTTATACTGAAATTTACTTCAAAAATCTGTATTTCTTGTTAATCTACATCTTCTCTCCTTTTAAAATTGATTTTACTGTTCTTTTGTACCATGATTTTGAGGCAGGGAAAAAGAGAGCTTGACAAAGGTTGGTGAGGCAGTCATGGTGAGTCATCTCTGCATTCCCCACCTTCCTGGTCCCATTCCAGAGGATGCTCTAGAGCCTCAGATGCCACGTGAAATGAGGCCTTGTTCACATTTCATTTTTCAGGTTGTAGATGTGTAATCACCTGAGAAGTTATGTTATGGCTACAACAGAAAGGTATTTTGTATATCTGAGCCTGACATGTTCCCACAGGCCATCCCAGTGGTCATAGAATTCAGTGCCATGTGGAGTTTGTTTATTCCCAAACACAGGGTGATTTCACTTCCCTGGAGCCATTCCTCTCTCTCCACTACTAGTGGCCCCTCTTCTGTAGACACCTGGACACAATTGAAGGGCTTTCCTGTCCCTTCTAGAAATAAATAAGCTCTACAAGATCTTAAACTCATTTCCGCACACCCATTTACTTTAGAAGTTACCATGTTTTTAAATTGCATCTATGCAGAATGATTTTTGTTGTTGTTATTGTTGAGGCTTAATGAACACTGAATTGACACATTTACATAAAACTCTGCAGATGTGTTTAGGAGTGAGAAACAATGGTATCTATTGGTGCTGACGTTGGATGAGAAAGGCTTTTCTCCCAATTTCTTTTCCTTTCCTTTCCTTTCCTTTCCTTTCCTTTCCTTTCCTTTCCTTTCCTTTCCTTTCCTTTCCTTTCCTTTCCTTTCCTTTCCTTTCCTTTCCTTTCCTTTCCTTTCCTTTCTTTCCCTTTCCTTTCTTTTCCTCTCCTGTTTTTTCTTTATTTTCCTCTCTCCCTTCCTCACTCCCTCCCCTCTCCCTTCCTTCTTTCTTCATAGTTGATTTCACCTGCTGGGAAATATTACTGGGAAATATTAATTCCATTTCTAATCTTTATATTCTAGTATGTAATCTCATAAAATTCTCCTGGGTATGTTCTTATTAAATCCATGCTACCAAATAAGCAAACCTCAAAGTCATATGCACATACACACACCCCTACACTCAGAGACACATACATTCACATGCATGCCAAGAACCCCTATTGAAATAGATTAACCCAAAATTAGGAAATTCAGTTCTCTGGGTTCTACTCTGATTTTATCTATGACTTCTAGAGAGGTTAGAAAACAAGCCTCAAGTTAAAATGCCACTTTTGATGTGGGTAGAGTTAGTATTAATGGTTCTTAAAAGGAGCCAGGTTCTTTTTTCTGTGTGAGTGCTGTTTACCCACTGTAAGACACACATAGGCTCTTGGAGGACTTTAGGTGGCATTGTGCATATTGGTTTGTAGAATAATGGATGTTTATATTGCACAGTTCCATTGTAAGATCAGTCAGTCCCTGCTAGTGATTCATAAACACTGTCTGCAGGTGGTCCCTGTGTGTCACTTCCAGAAGAAAAGCTTTTATTCTCAGGAAACAGGCCTCACCAAAGTCCCACACAGTGCCCCAAACAGCAGACTCAGCCAGTAACTGATGCTGTTGTCACGCATCTTGGCCCTAAAAACACCACAATTTAAATTCCCCTTTCATCAGAGCCTCCTGGGCACGCCCTCTGCAGGCAAAGAGACATGGTGATTACACGTGCCATTCCTAGGGCTGACAAACCCGGAGCTTATCTAACAGGGAAAAGTTGGCCCAGACATTCAGACTCTGTCTGAATAAACTTTCCCTTGTTTTGTAGCTCACCTCTTCCCATTCTTAGCACAGCAACCTTGTAGAAAGATGCAATAGATTTTTGCCTGCATTTCTTAAGTGGCACTTCCTTTTAAATACTAATGTTTCTCAAACAGCAAATGCATATGATGAAGTATAATTTTATGGCTCCATATCATATTTAGGTTTTCCAGAAAACGTTCAAGAAGTGGTTTCTTCTTGCTTAGATAATATTCCTATAATCAAGGTAGACCTTCAAATTCCTTGGAAAAACCACTGGACTGTATTTAAATTTTAATTTTGGGTATTTACTAATACTTACGGATAATTGCAAGAAAAATTTTTGGCTCAAAGAAAGAGTGAACAGTTGTCAGAGGACAGTACTTGCACTTTCCCCTGCTCTTACATATGTTCAATCAGCTTCAACGTCTGGCCTGAAGGTAGTGTGACTTCCAGGCAAGAGCCCCACAATGTTGGGGTCAGAAGACAAAGCTTTAAATGCTGCTGGGGCCTGCAGCCGGCCAAGTGTCTTGCACTAAACCCTTAGCATCTCTGGATCAGGGAACTCCTTTGTCAGAGGAAGAGGTTGGTCTAAATGAGCTTGAAGTTTCTTTTCACTCTCCACGCCGAGTATCTGAACTGAATGCTTTATTATAATCTGTATGATTCTAGTACAGAGTTGGCATAAACCCAAGCATATGTTGCTGGCCAAGAGAAAATAAACATTTCTGGTCTGTGAAATCATGGGCTGTGCCTTTTAAAGTTTGGAGGTACTTAGGCTATCTTGAGTACAACACAAGAGAACCCAGAGGCAGAAAGCTGTTTCTTAAGAAGAATATTAAAACACATGGTACTGTTCAGCAAAGAATAATTTACTGAGGGCAATGGGTTGTTTTTATGCCTCTGCAATTTATCTTTCAACAGCCAGTAGAGAAGAGACAATAAACCATGAGCTTACAAATGTCAGGGTTTAATTCAAGTGGGGAATTTCTCTGGACCTTAAGTTGGAGATGTTGTCAAGCAAGAATCTTTGAGAATTTATACTAATAAAAGGGTTACATGCTAATTAGACTGGACATCTTCCGGACGACCTTCCAGACATCCTTCCGGACAAAGTCATGGCAGGGCCGAGGCAGAGGCAGATCAAGGAGATTAGGCCAGCAGGGGAGAGCAGTTAGGGGGATCAGGCTGGCAGGGGAGAGCAGATTGGGGGATCAGGCCAGCAGTCGAGTGAGCAGTTAGGAACCAGCAGTCTCCAATTGGAGAGGATGCTAGCTGGGCTGAGGGACCCCCACCCCCACCCCACTGTGCATGAATTCATGCACCAGGGCTCTAGTATCACTAGTATTTCTTGATCCCAGAACACAGAGACTAACGCTGAATCTAGGAGAAACAAGATAAGCATTCGATCTCTGGAGAAGAACCTTTCTTTTCATTTTTGAAAGCAAAAGTAGAGAAAGGAAACTGCTAATGTCAAAACAAACAACAAGCCACCTAGACTAGCAAGGAACCAAAGGGGTTCAACTTTGGTTAGTGTATGTTGTATGTCTTTCTTGGTCCCGGTTTTACTTGGCTCTTTCTGTGGTCCTGAACCAAGAACCACCTTTTATTTATTCTGTTCAGATCCCAGTATTTCCACTGCATGGGGAAGAGTAAGAGTCCAGGTGCATTCTTGGACAAACAAAGGCAACTTCCAGGTGTCTGTGTGATTCTGTCTGAGACCAAGATTCACTTTGTCCTGCCACCCAGACTTGGAACTTCTCCAGACTTCTCGGCACATTTCTTGAACATTATGCAAGGGATTGTGTGGGCGTCATTACAACACTGGTTGCTTGTGGCTTCTCTGTATAAACATTCCATATAGAAATTCCTGTTTGTCAAATAGATAAATGAGAGGTGATTATTTACATGGGTAAGGTACTTTTCCCCCTTTAGGAAAACATTTTCCATCTATTTAAGCAAGTCCTTCTATCTGTATTTCTTCCTGGTTCTGCCCCTATTTGACAAGCTTAGGCCATTTTCTGGTTTCCAGGGTAGCAGGGAGGCTATAAAATTTATATTTTCTTGGTAACTGCCTTCTCTGATCTTGCTGACTGAAAGGCAGGGCTCTGCACTGTCCCAGGGAGCTCAGAATGCAGTATGGTGTAAAGGAAGTCATTCTTCTCACTGTGACTTTTCCAGAAGAGAAAGATTAGAAGGGCATAACTGGGAGGTGAATGGTATGGTGAAAAGACCACTGGGTTAGATGTGAGTAGATTTGAAAGTGAATCTAATTCTGCCACCAGTTCTCTGTGTAACTTTAGGCCAAGGAGGTCATCTCTCTGGACCTTTAGTTTCTTCATCTATAAAATGAACAACATTTACTGAACGATTTCAACATTTACTCTTAGCACAGTCATATCATGATTCATTAGCTTGAGAGCCAGAGATGGCATTTGAAGGCAGAGTTGAAACTGGCATTTGAAACTGAAATCTTTGGGTCAGTGCCATGTGGAGATCTAGTAGAAGGCAAGACAGATGTCTCTGGAAATAGAATTTCAACTAAAGGTGATGGCTGTTTGATTTATCAAGCTTTTTAAATATCCATCTCCTTCCTTCCTTGAATGTGAGTTCTGTGAGGGAAGGGACTTATCCTGCCTTGTCTCCTACTGTTATATCCATACCACCCTGCACTGGGGCTGGCATGCAAGGTGCAGTCAGTAAATAATTACTGAATGACGAACTGTTGGGGTTGCATCCCTGGTGCTGCCAGATTCAGACTCCATTTCTTGTTTTGGAGGGCCTTACCAGTCCTTCTGATGACATGTCCCAGTGATCTTCCAGGTACCTTCTCTGTCTCACTTGTGGGGCTGACCTGTGTTACCACCCTCTCTGTGTTCCCTGATCTTTACCACTTCCATGGTTTTGCAGGTTCTGTTGTACCTGCCTAGGACACTCTCCATCATTTAGTAATTGTTCAAGGCCATTCTGAGCTCCTACTTTCCATAAAGCCCTCCTTCAATGCTGGACCATATTGAACTTACTGTTAGTGACATCTAGGTTAGCCCTGGTTAGTTCTTAACATCCTTCCAAGGTGAATGTGTTAGCATTCCTGGCATGCTTGGTGAGGTAAAGGTTTTCAGCCAGGATCTGCGTTAAAGCAGAAGCAATATGGGATGCAGTTCAAAGGTTATCACTGAGAGTTAAACAGATGGGTCACAATTCTTTCCACATGTCTCTCTGTGCTTGACTCTTGGCCTATACGCAGGACTAAAACAGTGTTCACCAGGGGCATTGTTGTAATGATTGAATGAGTTTCTCCTAAGAAGCATTTATGATCCTGCTCACAGTAACAATCTATGAAAGACTGCCAAGCTCCAGGGATGAATAAGAAATGTGGTTATATCCTTATTCACAGCATCAGGTTACTGTCTCAGCAGCACGTGTTATAAAAATAACATCTTTTCTAGCTAAGATTACATCATCTTATCTAATAAAAGAGTAATATGCAAATTGCCCATCACAAGATGGCTTCCCCCATGGGGTCAAAGATGGTTGCCACAAGATGGCCAGCAAAGGAAGGCACTTGGGAGGGACTCAGGCCTGCAAGAGAGGGAAGTTGGGAGGGACCCAAGTTGGCAGAGGAGGGCAGTTGGGGGGGACCCAGGTCTGCAGGGGAGGAAAGTTGGGGCGGGGGGACCCAGGCTTGCAGGGGAGGGCAGTTGGGGGAGACCAGGCTGGCAGGGGGAGGGCAGTTTGGGGCAATCAGGCCAACACAGGAGCAGTTAGGCATTGATCAGGCTGGCAGGGGAGTGGTTAGGGGCAATTGGCAGGCGAGAGGTTGGGAGCCAGCAGTCCTGGATTGTGAAAGGGATGTCCGACTGCCTGTTTAGGCCCGATCCCACCGACCGCCGGCGCACGCAAGGGGATTGGTGGGATCGGGCCTAAACGGGCAGTCGGACATCCCTTAAGGGGTCCCAGATTGGAAAGGGTGCAGGTTGGGGTGAGGGACAGCACCACCACCCTCCACTCCCACTCCGTGCACGAATTTCATGCACCAGGCCTCTAGTCTTATCATATTAGAAAGATAGGTTTATGGGGTCAGATGATGAGTCACCAGGTTTTAGGTTCATAGATTTCTCAAAGGGTATAAGGAAGGAGGAAAAAAGAAAGAGGAAAGAGCATAGTAAATTCTATTTCCCCTAAGGTGATTATCCCTTTTTGTCCCTTAGATCCTTAGAGTTCTCAAAAGGGCATCCCATGAAATTCTCTAAAATAGAACAATAAAAATTCCATATTTTCACAAAACGTTAGCAATTTGAAAATCTGAATTGGGTCTTACTATTAGAACACCAGACACTGAGCTCATGTGTCTTAAAATACTGTAGTACCAGGGTGGGTTTCCTAGGTTGGTTGAATGAGGAACTAGAAAAAGATCTGGTGGCCTCAATGGTCTCACTCCTGTCTCCAAAATAATCCTTATTGAATGCGGGCTCCTTCAGAGTTGTGTTATAGGTTTTTGTTTGTTTGTTTATTTGTTTTTAGGATTTGGAGTACCAGAGAGAAGCAGAGACAACAGTCAGACTTTAGGGAAGTATATGCAGAGTGCTATCTTTACAGTGGTCATAACATGGCAGACCCTAAAACATTAGTGGTGTTGGAGGAATCCATACATGTAACTTCACTTCCCTCTTAAAAATCAACTCCATAGAAGATGATCAAGGGATATCAAAGTATGAGCTAAATTCTGTTCTATTCAATGTGGTAGATATATACTTGACATGACCCCTCATTCTTATTTTAGAGTTTCCAGTTTCCTCTTCTGGAATGTTCTTTTCCACCTTTGCAATGCATAGAGGCAAAATAAGGAGAGAGAGAGAGAGAGAGAGAGAGAGAGAGAGAGAGAGAGAGAGAATGAAAGTTGAATGTGAAACCAATAGAATGAGCTAGGAAATAAGAAGGTTGGTTGGTTGTCAGTTTTAAATATCTCCTTCTATCCTATATAATAAAAGCCTAATATGCAAATCTACCAAATGGAGGAATGACCTGTAGAAAGACTAGTTGCTATGATGCACACTGACCATCAGGGTGTAGACGCCCAATGTAGGAGGTACACCAGCCTGCAGGCCCCAGGCCAGTCAAGGCTGGATGCCAGTGTGGGCTCCCCAATCACCCTGCCAGTCTCCCCACATAATTTACTGGTGGAGGGCATGGCTGGCTGGTAAGCTGGCAGCAGCTTGGAGGTGGGGCTGGATGGTGAATGGACTGGCCCTGCCCCCCAATCATCCCAACCCTGATTGCCTTGCTGGTTGCCTCCCACAGAAGGAGGCCATCAGTGGCAGCAGCTGGGGTTGAGGCCAGCGAGTGGGCAACACTAGGCCAGCCAAGGCGGTGCCAGAGAGCCCTCCCCCCCCATCACCCCACCAGTCACCTCACAGATCAGTCTTGATCACCGGCCAGGTCTAGAGATCCTACCCGTGCACAAATTTCATACACTAGGCCTCTAGTTTGATAATAATAACTGTTCTTTAAATGAAAGATAAATTTCTTCTTGTCTCTGACATGCTCAGCACCTCCCTAAGTAAACTACTTGAGAAACACTCCATGGCAGCAAGTAATGACATGTAGGAGAAGCTGCAGGTTAGTCTGGCTGGCGCTATTCTTAGCAATATTTGCTAAATTCCATTCATTAGATTGTTTTTAAACAATGGGAAACAGGTCACCATGATTTGACATGATAATCCTGGGTTTATAGAATTTCCTCACAGTATGTAGAACTGGTTTGCAGCATCTCTACTACTGACTCTCAGATCAGAGGTGGAATAAACTGAGAACTGAGTAGAAAAGACCTCCTCCTTCATATAGCTCCCTCCTGTGCTTTGGGCCCCTTATGTTGGAGTTTGGTGGCTGCTTGGCCTGCTGCCAGTCCCTGTGTTATTTCCCAGTTCCTTCACATATTTTGTATCCATTGATCTGTCTTTCATACTTAGCTCAGTCAAGGCTTTGCCAAGCACTCCACTACTGCAGGTTCTAATACAACTGAAATTTATCTTAATGATCAATGTTTTCTTCCCCTGACTTTATAGGAAACAGCTGATGGCATACAGAAGGAGGGTACTACTGTGTGGACTTATTTATTATTATCAGTGAACATAAATATCTTTTCTCTTTCTTGTGCATAGCTATATGCAGACTTGATATTCATTTACTAACAATGTAGCATTTCAAAAGTGATTACTGATGTATGTCAAATATATAAATTAATTATATCAATAAATTATAGTTCTTGCAAGCTATAATCAACATCAAAAGCAAAATATCTTGCCCTAGATGGTGTTGATCAGTAGTTGGAATGTCAGCACATGCACCAAAGGGTCATGGGTTTGATGCCTGGTCAAGGGCACATGCCTGGGCTGCAGGTTCAATCCCAGCCCCCATTACGGTGAGTGCGGGAGGCAACCAATTGATGTGTCTCTCTTACATTGATGTCTCTCTTTCTCTTCTCCCTCCCTCGCTTCTGCTCTTTCTAAAAATCAATGAAAAAAATATCCTCAGGTACAAACAAACAAAACAAAAGCAAAATTTTGTAAAAGTACAACCTACACTTATAAAAAAGAAATATGCAAATTAGTGTCACTCTGCTATGCTCACCAGCCAATCAGATGAGTATGCAAATTAACCCAACAAAGAGGGTGGTTAATTTGCATATATAGGTGCCCAGTGGCCTGGGTCCCAGGAACATCATCGGCACCCAGGCCACTCCAATGTAGGCTCCGTGTAGGCCCTGAGCAGTGTAGGAAGGGCCTGAGCCAGGGGCCTCCTGGGCAGGGGTGGAACTGGCCATCTGAGCTGTGGGGGGCCCCTGTCCAAGCCTAAAGCCTCAGCCAGAAGCATCAAACCTGGGCAGGGAGCCAAGCTGGTGATCCAAGGGAACTACAGAGGAAACACCTTTTTCTTACTGCTCATTGGCTAAGCTCCCTGTATGCCACTGGTAATATTCTCAGTAACGTGGGTAATAAGAATTAAAAAAGATGATCTAGGGTTTTTCACCACAATCCTGGCAAAAAAAAGAAGGTCTGCTTCTAGAGAGCTAAGAAATGTCATATCCCCACCCTAACTGGTTTGACTCAGTGGATAGAGCATCGGGCTGGGAATAGAAAGGTCCCAGGTTCGATGCCGGTCAAGGGCATGTACCTGGGTTGCAGGCACATCCCCAGTAGGAGATGTGCAAGAGGCAGCTGATCAATGTTTCTCTCCCATCAATGTTTCTAACTCTCTGTCATTCTCCCTTCCTCTCTTTAAAAAATCAATAAAATATATTTTAAAAAAAAGAAATGTCATATCCTGCCCTAGCCAATTTGGCTCAGTGGATAATGCCTCGGCCTGCCAACCGCAGGGTCTGGGTTCAATTCTGACCAAGGACGTGTACCTAGGTAGCAGGTTTCTCCCTGGCCGGGGCCCAGGTCAGAGCTCATGCAGGAGGCAACAAATCAAAGTGTTCCTCTCCCTTCGATGTTTCTCTCTGTTTTTATGTTTCTCTTCCACATTCTCTAAAAATCAATGGAAACATATCCTCAGGTGAGGCTAAAAAATAATAAAGAAATGTCATAGCCTATGAAAGATACATTTTGAAAATGCCTAAAGAAAGTTGTCATTTTTTTCATGGTGAAAAGACTGGAGTCTGTGTTGATGAAAACACCTTGGTGGCTGCGGCGACTGGCAGTGGCTGCAGCAATGGGATGATGGGGCTGGTGGCTTCCCCTGATCAGCCCACTCAGCCCAGTTGCCTCCCACAATGGGGAGCAAGGAGCAGGCCTAAGCTGTTAGTAGGACATCCCCTGAGGGATCCCAGTATGTGAGAGGGGGCAGGCTGGGCTGAGGGACTCCCCCAATGCATGAATTTCATGCACTAGGACCCTAGTTTAAATTGCAAAATGCTATATTTGTACCATGAAAGACCACATAGAATATTTATTTTGATCCATTATTAGTTAGAACCTTGTCTGTATTGATTAGGAGCTTAATAGATATTAATAAACAAAATATATTTTAAACAAAAATTTAGAACAATTTTTGTTTTATGATTCTCCATGGTGTCTGTTTAATGATCAGATTTAACAAAAAATAATTGGCAAATAGTTATAAGTTACAGAATTGTACTGGTAAAAGTATAAAAGTGTTGAGAGATTTTCAAGCTATTTTATAATAAGACTAAGGACCCAGTGCACAAAATTCATGCACTGGGTCGGGGGGGTTCCTCAGCCTAGCCTGCCCCTTCTCACATATTCGGAGTCCTCAGGGGGTGTACTACTCATGGCTTAGGCCTGCTCCCTGCTCCCCTTGGGGAGTGGGCCTAAGCTGCAGTCTGGCCTACCTTTGTGGGAGGTGACCAGGCTAATCAGGGAAGCCACCAGCCCCATCACCCCACTGCTGCAGCCACTTGCAAGTCACCACAGCCACCAAGGTGTTTTCATCAACACAGTCTCCAGTCCTTTCACCATGAAAAAATGACAACTTTCTTTAGGCATCTTCAAAATGTGACTTTCATAAGTTATGACTTTTTTTTTTTATCCTCACATAAGGATATGTTTTTATTGATTTTTACAGAACGTGGAAGAAAAGGGAAAGACAGAAACATCAAAGTGAGAGGAACACTTTGATTGGTTGCTTCCTGCATATGCCCTGACCTGGGCCCCAGCCAGGGAGGAGCCTGAAGCCTAAGTACATGCCCTTGGTCAGAATTGAACTCAGAATGCAGTTAGTAGGCTGAGGCATTATACACTGAGACAAACTGGCTAGGGCAAGATATGACATTTCTTAGCCCTCCAGCAGTGGACCTTCATTTTTTTTCTCTAGGAGTGTGGTGGAAAAATCCTAGATCACCTTTTTGGATTCTTATTACCCAAGTTACTAAGAATATTACCAGTGGCATACAGGGAGCTTAGCCAATGAACAATAAGAAAAAGTGTTTCCTCTGTAGTTCACTCTGATCACCAGCTCCACCCCTACCCCTCCAGTCTCAGTTTTACCCCTGCCCAGGCCTGTAACCTCTGGCCGAAGATGCAGACCTGGGTTGGGGATGCCCTGACCCCTGCTATCACTAGCTCTGCCCCTGCCCAGGCCTGCAGTCTCTGGCTGAGGCTGCAAGCCTGGGCAGAAGATCCCCAAGTCCCTCCAGTCTCCAGCTTCACAGAGCCCAGGCCTCTGCAATCACCAGCTCTGATTCTGCCCCCATTGCCAGCTCTGCCCTTTCCCCACTGGCAGCCCCTGACCAAGGCTGCAGACCTGGGCAGGGAACCCCCAGTCCCCTGCTTTGCCAGCTCCACTGGTGCCCAGACCCTTGTGATCGCAGGCTCTGCCCCTGTCCCTCTGATCACTGGCCTTGTGAAGCCTAGGCCCCTGCAATCTCCTGCCTTGCCCTTGCCCAGCCCTGAGGCATCTGGCTCAGGCCTTATGCCTGAGTAAGTCAACCTCATACCCCTCTGATCACCAGCTCTGCCCTTGCCCCCTCTGATCACCTGTTCCACTCCTCAGGCCCCCCACCTCCCCAGCCACCTGCCTGGCTAACAGGCCTAACTTCTTCAGTGGCTCAGCCAGACTGGGCCCTGCCATCTTGTGGCTATGGGGGTGGCCATCTTTGTGACAGAGTGACACCTAATTTGCATATTATTCTTTTATTAGATAGGATATTAACTGACACTGTAAATTAATAAATAATTTTTAAGTTAAAAATTCAGGAGGACTTCAATGAACTGTGAATCACATTGAAAATTACCAATATATTCTCTGTGTTCTACAGAAGTTTGAAAAATTCTATTTATTATTAGCTTACTTTGGAGGTTGGGATTCAAAAGGTAAGGTAGCTTTCAGTCTACATTTTAAAATTATAATTTCCCCCCAGAAAATATGGAAGCACCTCATGCTAAGTTTAGGTAAGGCACTGACTCTGTTTAGTTAATGGATGAGTCAGCAATGATTTTTTGATGGCTAGTAGACCCTGCCAAAGAAATGTTTGGGATGTGATTTCTACTTCTAGTTACATGGCGCCTTCCAATGATGAGACCTTCCACTATCTGACTGAAAGCACTGAGGCCCATTGTGGGGCAGACCCTTACTTCTGAGTCAGTGCCTTCAGGGTGACTGAAAGCACTGACGGCAGGAAGTAGAGAGGGGGGCACTGAAGGGAATGACAAGGAGCAGCTGAAGTTGGTGCTTCATCCTTCCTTCTAAGTGAGGTCTGAGACAGGTCTTACTTGTCAGTCTGGATCCAGGACAGGAAGACGGGAAAACTAACAGCTGAATCAAGAGCCACTGCTGGATGTCTGCCTTTGACCACGTCCATCCCAAAGGGAAGCATGTGATTAGGCCAGAAGGACAAATGTGGAGTTCTTTAATACTACTATAAGTCTTTTCTTCTGCTGTTCAACCAGTTTTGTGGGCCAGAATGAACCAAGTGTGACTGTAAACCATGAAAGCTGATCCTGAGTCCCACTGTGCTTGTCCTTTCTACCTAGAGTGGGCAGTACTGATAGAAGGTGAGCAGATTGCTTGGGAATATTTACTGCAGCACAGAAAAATGATGAGGTTCATAAATCCTCTTCTCTAAGATCTTATATAACAAAGAGCTAATATGCTAATTAGACCAAATAGCAGAATGACTGTCCAGACATCCTTCCGGATGACCTCCCAGACAAAGCCAGGTCTTTGAGGGCCAGCTAAGGCAGCTGGGGCAGCTAGGGTTGAGCCCCTTCCATGAATTTTGTGCATCAAACATCTAGTAGATTAATAACATGGAAAAACAAAGTGTATATGTATGTAGCATAGAAGCATATATTCTTACTACAGGTCTGGTGCATGAAAATTCATGAACTCAAAGGGGTCCCTTAGCCTGGCCTGAATGCTCTGGAAGACCAGAAGCCTTTGGGGAATGTCTGACTGAAGGCTTAGGCCTACTCCCCATGGGCAGTGGGCCTAAGACTCAATTTGGCCTCCCTCTGTGGGAAGCAACCTGCAGGGTGAGGGAGGGTGGGGGCCAATTGCCACTGCCCCCTGATTGTTGTTCCCTTCTTCTGCCCACTGGCACCCACCTTGGGTGGCCTGGTGCTATCTGCTCACCAGCCCTGCCCCCCGCTGACCAGTTGTTCTGCTGTTTGGTCTATTTGCATATTGGGGTTTTATTATATAGGACTAGAGTCTCGGTGCATAAATTTCATGCATGGGTACAGTCCCTAGGCCTGGCCTGCGATCATGGCCATTTCTTCAAGTGCCCACAGCCAGCCCCACCCCCTGCTGCCACCACCTCTGGTTCTTCTGTTTGCCATCGGGCGATTGGATCCTGATAACTAGGGGATGAGCCCAAGGGGTCGGTTGTTCCTGCCCGCTTTCCAGCCCTGCTAATGCCACACGATGCTCTTGTGTGTGAGGTGACTGGTGAGATGGGGGCCTTGGCCTGGCACCACCCACATCCCCCAACACCCAGTCCTGCTTCCCCATTCATCATCAGGCAATCAGAGCCTGCTGACTGGGGAAAGGAACCGAGAAGTAGTCAGTGCTTCGCATAGTGACTGGTTGAGTGGTTGTCTTGTTGTTGTACCATTAGGGTCAATTTGCACATTACCCTTTTATTATATAGGATAGAGACCCAGTGCATGGGTGGGGGCCAGCTAGCCTATCCTAACGGGGGGCCTCTGATCTGGGTGGGGGTTCCCAAGGTGGGGCAGGGCTGGCCTGGGCAAGGGGCTGTGGATGGTTTGCAGACTGGCTCCAACCCTAATCTTGGTGAGGATCCCTGCTTGAGGGTGGAGCTGGCCGGGGTAAGGAGCAGTGGTGGTTCTGGTCTCTGGTTGCTCTGGTCAGTCCACTGTTTCAGTCACTCGGCTTTTATTATATAGTACTAGGGGCCCGGTGCACAAAAATTTGTGCACTCGGGATGGAGAAAGTCCCTCAGCCCGGCCTGTGCCCTCTCACAGTCTGGGACCCCTCAGTGGATGTCCTATGATGGCCCCAGTCTGCCAGGCGCCTTTTGTGTGTGTGTGTGTCACCACTGGGGACCTGCTCCCAGCCGCATCTGAGGCTCGGAGCAGTCCTCCTGTGTGTGTCTACCTGCTGGGGACCTGCCTCCAGGTACACCGTCAAGGCTTGGAGCAGGCACCCCCTCTATGCTGATCTCTCAGACTCTTGCCCTCCCCAGCATGTTGTTCTCTTTTTTGAGCTGTGGCCAGGGCTGGGTGCGGCCTGCCTCCCAAGCTTGCCTACTGCCCATCTTCCTCCAGCCACCAGAAAGCAGGGAAAACCCTGCCTCATGGTCAGGCCAGCCTTTTCCTGCTCCCTGAT
>PVJC01024781.1:0-25282 GCA_004026665.1 Murina feae | reverse complement strand
GCTGGAGCAGGAGAAGCAGCAGGCGGTGGACGAGACCAAGAAGAAGCAGTGGTGCGCCAGCTGCAAGAAGGAGGCCATTTTCTACTGCTGCTGGAACACGAGCTACTGCGACTACCCCTGCCAGCAGGCCCACTGGCCCGAGCACATGAAGTCCTGCACCCAGTCAGGTGCGGCCACAGGGGGCACCTCCAGCCCAGCTTCCCAGGGCCACAGGGCCACAGGAGGCTGCCTCGGAGGGAGGCGTTGCCCAGCCCCTCGTCCGTGCATCACTCGCACACACTGCCTCTCTCTCTCACACACACACAGCAGAGACCACAGGTGCAGGTTTTCGAACCTCTGGATTCTTTGTGTTATTTGCCCAGGTGTGGGGCTTGCAATGCCAGCCCAGAGGAGTTTAATTTCATGCGCGTTGCCGCGGTTCCCAGCGGGGAGCCGTGTGTGTGTCCTGGCCCCCACGGTGTTGGCGGTGACTGCGGACATCTGCGGTGGTTATAGTAGAGGGGTGGCTGCTGGCATCTAGAAGGTAGAGGCCGGGGATGGGGCACAGGATGGTTGCCTGCACGGAGCATGATCTGATCGGTATCTGTCAATGATACCGAAGGGGAGAAAGCCTGCTGTTTAGGGGATCTGGGACTCAGGGCTTTAAGTCATAAGGATCCAGTCCTGGTGTGAAGGAAACGTCTGGGTGTGGACCTGATCCGGTCTTGCAGTCTCTTGCTAGCACATGGCACGCGGGTCTCAGCCAGGCGAGCCTCCGGCAGGAGACACTGTCCCATTAGAATGGATTAATACTATTTTAAAAACAATGTTTACAGCTAGCTTTTACTTATGGCTCATAATATTAGCTTGATGTGCTTAGAATCAGCAGTGCCCACTTTAAGTATTTAGATGTAAACGTCATCAGTAATGTGACAGGTGGTAGGTCTGTAGATTGGCAGGATTTTCAAAGGAGACGGCAGAAGAGGTCAGGTTTGAGAAGCACCTTCGTAATCTCCCGTTAAAAGTTGTTGTTATTTTTAAAAAGACGCGTTTAAACCATGTCTGGCTGTGTCCTTTAGCCTCTTTCAGGGAGACTTCTTACGGTGACTTTGAATCTCCCAGGTTCTGGAATATGTCTGTCCCTTGCGTTGTTACAAGCCGGCCAGCGTCCCCTTCTGCTTTCCTTTCTCTCACATCCCTAGCTTTCCAGTTGTCCAAGTTTCTCCTGTCCCCCGAGGCTCCGTGCCTCTCCCCATCACGTTGCTTTTCATGTGGATTTCCCCACCTCCTGAAACTAGAACTTAAGAAGCTTGTCATTCTACGTGAGCAGCAGCTGGCTCCTCACTTGGGCCTTCATTTATTCTGTGAACATGCGTTCGTCTCCAGAATCATTTAGGAAAACACAGATTACTGGAAACGTGACCGTGCTTTCACACGGTCTGGATTCCAGCTCCTGGAAAACGGGAGGTCTGGCCTCCTTGAGGGGTGGGTCATGCGCGGAGCTGTGGTCCCTGAAGGTCCGAGGCCCCGGCACTCGGCTTACACGTGGCTTCTCTCCCCATTGCCCCCAGCTACGGCCCCTCAGCAGGAAGCGGATTCCGAGTCGAACACAGAAACACTAAACAAGTCGTCCCAGGGGTCCTCCTCCAGCACACAGGCAGCCCCTTCAGACACAGCCAGCGCCTCGAAAGAGAAGGAGACGTCTGCTGAGAAAAGCAAGGACAGCGGCTCGGTGAGTACCCGCACGCCATCGGCGGCGACACCCATCCGCGGGGCCGGTAGAGTCTGTTCCTGTCCCCAGGCCTGCCTCCCCCGAAGCCCGCCCGTTGCAGTAGATGGTCCGTCTTCAAGGTGGGGATGGGTCTTAGCAGGTGTTAGCAGGTCGCCTTGTCCCTGGTGGGCACCCGGGCAGGGGCAGAGGAGTGTGGAGTCCAAGGTGACATTCGTGCGCCTAGCCAGCTGCTCCCTGCACGTGAGGTTTAGAACAGTGTTGTCTAGTAGAACCTGCGTGGCGAGGGTCGTGCTCTGAGTCTGCTCTGCCCAGTCTGCAGCCACGAGCCACACGGGCGTGTGAGCCCCGGGCCTGTGGCTGGCATGTGAGTTACTCGTGATGCCCGTGGTCGCATGCGGTGGGGCAGTGGAGGCTGCATCTCTCCCTGCCCCAGCGTGTGGAGTGTCCGACGGATTGTCTGTCAACATGATTTTAGGTGGCGTGTGGGTGGTTTTCTACATTTTGGGTCATAATGACTCTATTTCAGTGTGTATGAGGAGAGAAATAAGTCATTATCCCATCAGCCAGGACCCTTTGATTTCAGTGATATTTCCTCGTTAGAGATTAAGGTGAAACACAAGTGAGTTAACACAGTTTTGGAGGAATAGGCTTCCTCTTTGGAGATGGCAGAGCTCTGGAGGGTTGGCAGGCCACTGAGTGGAGGTGCGGAGACTGAGGGTTGAGTCAGGGCCGCCCCGGGGCTGTGGCCCAGCCTGTTGGTCCTGGGGACAGCACACAGGTAGGGGGCCACCCCCGCCGACCTGCCTCCGCTGCCTGTGTCACCAGGCAGAGGGCACAGAGGTGCCTTGGGGGCCGAAAGGAGCACCCCCAAGGGTCCCTGGACTTCCCTGGGGGCTCCATGGGCCCCGGCGCCATGAGTCCATCTCTCTCTCTTTGTATTTCTAGACCCTCGACCTTTCTGGCTCCAGGGAGACGCCCTCCTCCATTCTCTTAGGCTCCAACCAAGGCTCTGGTACGTTGCCCCCTGGTGGGTGAATGGTGCGCTCATTCCACGTGGGCAGAGGGGAAGCCATTTCCTTAGAGAGAACTCGAAGGGTTAATGGATGTCCAATTGCCGTGGATCCTTAGGGATCCTTGGGGGTGCCCTGGGCGGGTCAGTGGGGGGGGTGGGGAGTGGCTGGGCAAGGCAGCTGTCAGACACCTCTAAAGTGATCAGTGTTTGCCCGCACAGTAAGTCCTCACTTAATGTCACCGATAGGCTGTGCAACTTGAAGTGAAACGATGTTTAACAGAACCAGTTTCGCTGTAGGCCAGTGGCTGTAGGCAGCTAAGTTCCACGGCCTCTCACCAATCTTGTAATGAGGTGACGGTGGATAAAACAGTGTTACTGGGGACCTGCTGCATTTGCTTATTGGGGATCCACACGAGGCTTCCTCTGCACGGGGGTTCCGTTGTGGACCTGGGTGGGTAGGAGATGTGCTTTGGGGTCTGGCAGCCCTTCTGCCCCCAGGGAAATGGCCACGATGCATGAACCGAGGGGAACTTTATTCCCAACACCTGTGTTTGGTGGATGAGGGCACTCGAGCCTTTAGGGAAATGAAGAAAAATTTTAGGTGGACGATCTTTCTGTGAAAACCGCTCCTCTTGGGAATAATTAAACTGACAGGCTGTATCGGGAGATTTTCTGAGCCGAGTTTTGATTTCTCTCTTCTCTGAGATTTGAGCTTCCTCCGTTCTGGCCTGAAGGGTCTTTGTCCCGTACCCTCTGTTGTGAGTCATTTCAGAGGCTTCCAAGAAGGTGTCTTCACTGAGGACAGTTCTGCTTAGTTCAAGGTTTCTCAGCTCTGAGATCTCTCTCTCCGCTGGATTAATTCAAAAAACCTATTTCCCTTTTACATAGTAAGTCTGTGGAGGATGCAGTGATGTTCATTGTTCGTGTGGCATGAGCTGATGTTCGGGAGAATATGAACTTGGCGTTGAATGCAATTGAACCACCCGTTGAAAAAGTAACCCCCCCCCCCATTCCTGATAAATCTCTAAGAACAGGTGCATTTTGGTGCTAAGATGTCTTTTGTGTTTCTTTGATATTTTCTAGTCCTCTTTCTAACACAGAGAGCAGATGTAGCCCTGAGCAGCATGGTACCCACTTAACAAATTACAAATTCCTTTTCACTGTGTTTATTTGTAGAGTTGCCTTCTATGTATGGGCAAGTATTAATGACTTCCTACCTTGGGTGGTGCTATAAAAGCATCTGCTTTAAGTTTAAAAATGAGCTTGAACTTAAAACATGAACTGAGTAGCATGTAGGAGGATCGTGGATGTGTCAAAATTGTGTAGGAGATGGTGTGAGAAAGGCCCACGTTGGAGAAACGTGTTTCAGACAGGGGGCGCTGTTGAGGTTGATGAACAAAATACAGCAGCAAAGTGTTGGGATCCACAGGCTGATGGGGAATGGCTGATGCCGAGGTGTGTAGAATCTGCTGGAATAAGGCGGGTTGTAGACAGGACTGTGGTTGGGAGCTGCATTGTATTCCAGCTCAGAGGCGAAGGAGGTATATCCCAGCCCAGGGGTCAGAAAACTCTGTGAAACTTAGGGCCACATGGGCCCCTGCGGGTGGAAGCAGATGTGGATAATACGTCAGTCAGTGAGTATGGCCACGTTCCAGTGAAACTATTTGGGAAAATAGTCCTTGGGCTGCATCTGGGCCATCGTTGGCTGACTCTAACCTAAAGCACACATCCCAAGAGGGTGGGGAAGAAGGTTCTGTTTCATAGGAATGAAGCAAGCTGTAGGAGAGAGGAGACAGGATGCTCTGGTAGATGCTGGTAGAAGGTCTGGTAGGTTTGGTCCACGTGGGTTTTGGGGAGAGCATGGTCCCCAGGAGTCTGTGGACTGGGTGGGGTAGCAGGAGGGGAAGGGAGGACCCCCCAGTTCTACTTTGGATTCCTAGAGAGTGTGTGGCACTGGACTTCCTGCAGAAGGTTGAGGCACACGGGAGTTGGTTGAGTGTCTCTGGGGCCAGGCACAGTGCCAGGGCTGGGAGTTCAGCGGTGAGCAAGACAGACAGTTCCCCTTCGACTTCCTTGTGCGTCGGATTGAGCTTCTGCCAGGCTTGCTGTCGGGGACAGTGCAGATGGAATCTCAGGGAGGGCACTGGGCTCAGTAGAACACCTGGGTTTCCCAGCTCTTTCTAGGCATCTGGTACCGGGATAGCAAGAGGAAGGAGGAGTTTAGTTGGAAGGGAGAAAGGTTTAGAAGAGTATCTGAGCTTCCTTGGGCTGGGCCTGGGCCTGTTGTCTCTTAATTTAAAAAGTGTGCATAGCCCTGGCTGGTTTGGCTCAGTGGATAGAGCGTCAGCCTGCAGACTGAAGGGTCCCAGGTTCGATTCTGGTCAAGGGCATGTGCCTTGGTTGTGAGCACATCCCAGTAGGGGGTGTGCAGGGGGCAGCTGATCGATGTTTCTCTCTCATCGATGTTTCTAACTCTCTATCCCTCTCCCTTTCTCTCTGTAAACAATAAAAATAATTTATTAAAAAATTACTTCTAAAAAAGTGTGGATAAAGCATTATGTGCATATAATTAGAGGAAATAAAACCGTATGGGGAGCCCTAACTGGTTTGGCTCAGTGGATAGAGCGTTAGCTTATGGACTGAAGGGTCCCAGGTTCAATTTCGGTCAAGGGCATGTACCTTGGTTGCCGGCACATTCCCAGTGGGGGGTGTGCAAGAGGCAGCTGATCGATGTTTCTAACTCTCTATCCCTCTCCCTTCATCTCTGTAAAAAATCAATAAAATATATTTTTAAAAAACCATACAGGGAGAATCGATGCCCAGTCCCAGTCTCACTGCTGTGCATGATGTGTGTGGAACTTACCTCCTTATCTGTAAATAATGTCCTTCCCGATACTTCAGTTTCTGGTCTTTATCTTTAGAAGTTGCTCCTTGATTTCTAGCTTTAAAAGATGAGAATTAGGCATTCGTGGAATATAATGAACAACACAAACTGATGGACAAAAAACAGAACCAGAGACAAAGCATCGAACAGACTGTCCAAACTATGAGAGAAGGCAGGGGCTGAGGGGGTAAGAGATCAAGCAAAGGACTTGTGTGCATGCACATGAGCATAACCAGTGGACACAGACAGGAGGGGGGTGGGAGCATGTGCTGGGGAGTGGGGGCGGCCGGGGAGAGGCCAATGGCGGGGAAAGGAGACTCATGTAATACTTTAAACAATAAAGAATTTAAATTAAAAAAAAACAAGAGATGAGAGTTAGGGTCCTAGATGGATGACATCTCTCCCATTTCATCCCAAGTGACTTGTCACTATTTTATGTCTCTGTGAGTCCCCCGGTCAGATACAAGTCTTATCCTCTGGTTCCTATTCTGCCAGCTCGAGGCAGTCCTGCTCGGTCCCCTGGCGGCCTGTCTCCTCCCTCACTTCTCCTGCCCCGTCCTGTCCAGACCCCCGTCTTCTCCGCTCCGACTCGGACTCGCTTTCGTCGAGGTTGAGGCCAGGGAGCTGTTCTGTAGCTGGTCTTCTCGCAGGAGTCTGGGCCTGGTGTGACGAGCCTGTGTTTCTGTCACTGGGGCCGTCCCCTCAGTCTCGCCATCCGTGTGCTGGGGTTACATTTCCGTGCCTGTGCGGCCTTGCTTCTTCCTGGAGTTCCCGTCTCCCCCTTGATCGCGTTTCCTCGCAAGCTCTTCGCTGTTCTCATTCTGTGGAGACCCCTTTCACGCCGCTCACTTTTTTGACTCTTCAGTTTCTGATGTGATTGGTCGGTGTCCTGTCGTCGGAGCTGAGAACGTGGCTCGCTTGACAGCGCGTCTGCAGCCCCACCCTCAGCCCGCCGCTCCCTGTGCACCCTCCTCGCCTCCCTCCTCCTGCTCTGTGCCCACCGTGCTGAGGATTAGCTACCACCTGCTCTCAGCAGCCGGCGTTGCCTGCTGCCGCCTCCCCCCACGCTGTGGCCTGGCGCCTGTGTCCTGGCCGAGTTAGGCTATCGGCAGAGTTCATGGTTCTGAGGATTTCACTTTCGGATATTGAGGATCTGAGGCTCCCAGGGCTGCTTTGAGGTCGTGTGTATCTTATTTCCACCTGTAGGGCCGTGCTGTGCCCGGCCATCCTGCTTATGGTCTCATATGCATTTTTAAAAAGCTTTAGTCTCCTGTGCACCACTGAGTGGAAAAGCAGTGCTAAGAGCAGTGGCCCGTCGAGGGCCAGCAGTGGTGAGCACGTGGGGGTGTGGATTCGAGCGGACAGACTCTGAGGATGCCTGTGCTATCTCTTCAGTTAGCAACAACCTGCCTCTGCCCCAACCGCCACAGACCACCAGCCGCACCCCACCTACCCGGCCCGGAAGTGTAAGTACGACCCCGCCCCCCGGGGCCGCCCGGACTCCCTCCTGGTGTGCGGAGGCCGGGGTGTGTGCTGCTTTGGGGGTGTCCTCTTCTATTCTTCTGAGTGATGGGTCTTGCTTTGGCTTGTATTTCCTCGTAACTGGGCCTCCGGGGGCCATTCAACGGCCAGAGCGTGTGGTTTGGCTTCTTGAGGGGACGTCCTCGCTCTTTTCATAAAAGGTCCCCTGCCGCGATTGGCCGTACCAGTCGGCGCCATGTCCTGCCCTCGCGAGGGCATAGGCCCTACAGGTGCTGTCCAGCTCAGCCCGCACCCATTTCTTCTGCTTTCCCCCGAGCGGGGGGACTTGACGTGGCCCAACTGCGCTGCTGCAGGATTTTTCCACGTTTGGTGGTGACCAGCAGCGCTCCCCAGAGTCCTTCCAGAAGAACTGACGGTGCAGGCCAAGCACGTCCGACTCGCGACTAATATGGGCCACATACAGAGGCGGGCGAGTCTGACATGCTGGGTGTAGGCAGTGCAGCTCAGGCAGGAGGCCACGGAGAGGTCAAGGCCGGGCTGCTACGCTAGAGCCGGCCCTGGAGTAGTGCACATTGGCCGTTATAGAATAGTCCGAGGAAGTACAGTCAGTCATGTTGTCAGTGACTATGTACGGTGTCAGGGGGATCACCTTGTCAGGTTTACGGTTATCTAACCACTAGGCTGCACCCCTAAACGAATACAAAATAATACTGGATGGAAACGAATTGAAAATATTCAAAAAGGCCGCCCCCCGACTGCCGCTCGGCAGAATCCCGCCCTGCGGGTCAGTGATGCAGTGACCACGGAGCTCCTCTGTGGGGCCTCACCTTGGAGATCCTTCCCATTCCCTTCCCGACCTTCCGGAAACGGCTCACTAGCTGGGCGGCAAGATGCGTCACCATCCACCGCCCCCTCCCACCCCCCGACGGTGGCATGGCCCCTTCCTCCCTCGTGTCCATCTGTCTCTGACCTTGAAGTTGACTTCTTCCGTCTGAGCTGACAAACAGCCTGGGATGTGCCGGGCCCCTCGCAGGCGTCTGGCCCGTTGGACGGCGTTACAGGTGTCGCCCGGCTCTCTGGCTCCTCGGTTCTGACTCGCCTGTGGCCTGAAGCTGTCTCAGGTCCCACCTGGTTCCGCACTCTTGGTGACTCTCGGGCTTGTCCCTCCTGGGGCCGCGGTCTGTGCTCCCCTCTGGCCTGGGCCGCTCTGTCCATGTTCCTCCTCCTCTATGACCTGCGCCTCTGGGTGGTTTGGGATGAGTCTGTTTTTCGAGTTTCCTATAAATTGATCAAAGAAGCTTAATGCTGATGTCAGTCGGTGGGTCACATGTCACATGGGTGCCTTTTCCTGTGTCACGGGGTGCTTGGCGTCACGTCCTGGGGATGCCCGGTGAGGGTACCGCACCGGAGAGGCCTTCCCGGCCACTTCCCCTCCCATCATCATTCGCTGTGAGCATGACACCCCACTGTCTTCCCACCCTGCTCTGTGAAGTCCTAAGGAAGTAAGCCTCTGCAGGCCCGCCCCCTCCAGGAGGCAGGGGCGGACAGGAGCGCGGGCAGGTGGCGGGGAGCTCTGCCCCGTGGAGGCGGCAGGCGCGCTGAGCCTCTCTCTCTGTTGCCTTTTCTCCGCAGACCATTCCCGGGGCAGCAAGTCCGGTGGCTGGAGCGGCAGCGATGAGAAGCGAGGATCGTCGCGTGGCGAGCACAGCACCAGCGCCGGTTCGAAGAGCCTCATCCCGAAAGAGTCTCGGCTGGACGCCTTCTGGGACTAGGGACGCGCCGCGCCCCAGCCGTCCGCCCCCCGCAGGAAGGAGGAGGCAGGCCCCGGGCCCCCGGGACGCGGCGCGGAGACGGGAGGCCGGAGACCGCCCCTCAGACGCAAGGGCTCCCCTCTGACCGGGCCTTTCTTCCCACGGAGGCCCCCACACTACACACGTCCCCACAGCCCCGGGGGCCGCCCGCCCGCATGAACTGGCGCTTTAGGTGTAAATAATGTACAATTTGTGGATGTCCCTGAACTTAGAGCCCCTCCCCCTTTTTATATTTGTATTGACTTTAACTTATAAAAAAAAGAAAAGGAAAAAAAGAAATGCGATTAGAAAAACACACCCAACCACACGAAGGATGTTCTGGTGTTGGAAGGGGGGTGCCGTGGCCCGTGAGCTCGGTGCAGATTCCGCGCTGTCGGGGCACATGGTCAGCCGTCACTCCTTCCCGGCCCCGCGGGACTGTTTCACCCCCTGCCAGCTCTCTGGGGCAGGAGCTCGCTTCTGTTATGTGACGGCCACGGTGACTCTCCCCCTAAAAGGGAAAACCCAGTGTGTCCTTGTTTACAGACGAGAAGCAGGAACCAGCCCCGCTGGGCCCGGGCAGGAGGGAAGAACACGGGGCGTCTCGAGCCCTTGGAACCGAGAGAAATCTCTCCTTTGCGTGCGGCTCCCGCCGACACGCGCGCTGGGAGAGGTCCTGTGCTCGCGGCGGCGAGGACGTTCGAGCCTGGGGTGAAGCATGTCTCTAGTATTTATACGATGGAATTTTACGTTTCTATGTAAGCATGAAACCAAGGCCGTGTGAGAGGACACGCCCGCCATGCTGTCTGTTACACTACGAACGCTGTAGTTCCATTTTGTATGTTGTGCAAAACAAAAGGCATTGAGCAAGCAGAGGGGGATGTATGTATATGAGCAGATTAATTGTACGATATCATTCCAGTCCATCTCGTTGTACATTTTAGTCTCGTTTACTTTCTCTTCATTGTTGATAAGAGGATGCGAACTGTACAGTTTCCAGCTAGTTACCCATGTTAGAGGACACGTGAGAAGGAAGTATTAGGACAGGAGAGAAAGAACATTTGTGAATTGCAGTTATCAAAAAAAAAAAAAAAATAGCCTAGCTGGCCTTATTTGTGAAGCATAATTGCTTTTAGCATATGGAAGTATTTTTTCACATTTTCTTTGTATAAAATTTGTATTAAACTTAAATATCTTTTTTGACGATGGTGTTTCTTTGTGACTGAGCCAGGAGACTCACGACACGGAATGCTCTTTTGGGTTCCTCCCCTTCTCCCCAGTTTCTTCAGACGCTTCACCTTTTTAAAATTAAACTGTTTTGGAACAATGGCTTGGTCGTCCTCGAATCTGCAGTTTTCCATTGGGTCTGGATGGCCACGTCAGGTTGGCATGGCTGTGCACATCTCCACGGCGGGGGCACAGCGATAAGGGCCCCTCGTCCAGCGCCTGGAGTTTTTTTGACTGAGATGTGAAGCGAGAGGGATCCTGGGTCAGCCTCGGGAAAACAAACTTGGGGGGGGGAGGGGCGTTCCTGCCTGGCCAGGACGGAGGCCTCACTCGGAGCTGAGTGGGCAGCATGGGACTTCAGCACAGCTCAGCCCAGCCGGTCACTGAATTTTCATGTGTGATACATATATATATGTGTTTTATCCGTTTAAAAATATAAACATGAGTCACAGCTCACAGGCTGTACAAAATCAGAATGGGCTGCGTTTGGCCTTCAGGCCATTTGCTGTGACAGGAACCGAACAGAGATTTAAAAATAATTTCTTGCCCTAGCTGGTCTGGCTCAGTGGATAGACCATCGGCCTGTGGACTGAAGGGTTGGATTCTGGTCAAGGGCACATGCCCAGGTTGCAGGCATGATCCCCAGGAGGGGGCGTGCAGGAGGCAGCCAATTAATGATTCTTCTCATTATTAATGTTTCTATCTCTCCCTCTCCTCTGAAATCAATAAAAGTGTATTAAAAATATTTCTTCTTCAATTGCAGTTGATACCACGGTTATGTTAGTTTCAGGTGTAAAGCATAGTGATTAGACACTTAAGAGGTGGTCACCTGATAAGTTAGTACAAGATGGAATATTTTAGAGCAGCGGTCGCCAACCTTTGAGACCTCACAGACCACCAGTGACCCACGGACCACCGCTTGGCGACTGCTGGTTTAGAGTAGAATCAAGGGGCTCTGAAGGTGGCTTCACCAGCTCTTAACATGAGGAGCCTCTCTTGGGATGGGGACATTTGTGGGATGAGAAAGTGGGGGAGCATCCGAGACAGAGTGAGCCAGCAAGTGCAAAGGGCCTGGGGCACGTGTGAACCTGATGTGCTTAATGAATTGCAAGGAGGCCGGTGTGGCTTCGATGAGTGAGGGAGGCAGGAGGCTGCTGTTTGTGAGTGAGTGGTCCGAGGCCTTCCCACAGTGGGCTGTGCTCTCCCCTTTGTCCTTGGTCATGAGTCAACCCAAAAAGTGCTGTTGGCTCTTCTGATGTGACCTCCCACTGGCCCGTGTAGAAACAGGCCCAGTGAGTGACTAGTTCAAGGCTACAGAGCTCATGAAATCAAACTGAACTTATTGAACTGCTCTTTCTGTAGATGGGGTAAAGTTTATTTAACTTAAAAAATGTTTAGTTTCCCTTTTTATTGGGCATTGTCTCATTTTATCCTGAAGACCACAGAGTAGGTGGCACAGCCCCATCTTAGGGGGAGAGGCCGAGGCTGTGAGGGGAAGGCGTAGTCACCCCACTGTCATCTTTTGGCTCCAACAAGCCGGGCCCTTTCTCGTCTCGGGGCCCTTGCCTGGCACACCCGTCCTTGTTACTCTCCAGGTCATCTTTCAGATGCCACCTCTGTAGCCACTCCCCACCCACAGCCCTGTTATCCTCTGTCTCGGACACATTTAAAAGTAAGTTTTTACTGATTTTTAGAGAGGAAAGGAGAGAGAGAGAGAAACATGAGAAATATCCATCTGCTGCCTCCTGCACACCCCTTACTGGGGGTCGAGCCTGCAACCTGGGCATGTGCCCTGACGAAGTCAAACCAGCAACCTCATGACACAAATAGGATGACACTCAACCCACTGAGCAACACCAGCCGGGCAGTCTCAGCCTCATCCCTGGTCAAAGTTTACTGTCTCCTTCGCTGCTGTGTCCCCTAACCTCACCCGACTCCAGCTCTCCCCACCCCACCCCACCCGCAGCTTTCTGTACAAGAAAGTAGAGAAATGGTTTTTTTCAAATAAATGGTTGCGTTTCACTTTTCCTATTGACTTCACTGGGGAATAGCATCATGGGCCTCAACTGTGAGAAGCAGGCCCTGTGTTAGTCCTGCCCAGCCACCTCGTCTCCTGGCTGCGCGTCCCCGAGTCTGCGTTTGGAAACCAACACAGAGGACGTTTCCTCCCCCTTTCTGTGCACATTTGATACACACTCTTCCGTCCTGTCCCCTTTTTTATGTAACCTAAAGCTTGGCTGCTGTCCATGCCGGTACTGATCTAGTGTGGCCTTGCAGTGGGAGAGGACAGTGCCTGTCACAGCCCTCAGGTGATGGGCAGGGAAACAGGGAGGGGCCCCTGGGACTCTTCCCAAGTGGCTGCTCGGAAGGGTCAGGAGTGGTCAGACAAGAGGGGAAGGACTTGGACGATCCACACAGGACTGCGGGCCCTGCTTCCTGACTTTAGTCTGGGTCCGGTGTTTTCAGATGCCCAATGTCTCTGACTCCATGAACGAGGGAAGGAGGGAGGGCACCATGGACTCTGCCATGGTCCTTGCTCTTTTCTCTTAGCCAGGCAGGGGCCACGGCTGGCCCGTATGGTGGAGGGGTGATTTTGAATTAAGTCCTCTCGCCACCTGGTGGCCACTGTGCGGAACTGCAGCCCCAGAGAGCCGGAGCAGGGAGAAAGGTGGGCTGAAGGTGTTCATTCAGGCACTCTATGAACTGCAAGGAGGCCGGTGTGGCTTCGATCAGTGAGGGAGGCAGGGAGGCTGCTGTTTGTGAGTGAGTGGTCCGAGGCCTTCCCACAGTGGGCTGTGCTCTCCCCTTTGTCCTTGGTCATGAGTCAACCCAAAAAGTGCTGTTGGCTCTTCTGATGTGACCTCCCACTGGCCCTTGTAGAAACAGGCCCAGTGAGTGACTAGCTCAAGGCTTCAGAGCGCATGTAATCGAACTGAACTACTGAACTGCTCTTTCTGTAGATGGGGTATTCTTGTCATTATTTTTAACTTAAAAAAATGTTTAGTTTCTGGAGACAAGTGCTGAACAAAACTCCTGTGGCCTCTGCCCTTACCCACCGGTGTCCTCGTTGGGAAGCTGTCAGATGTGCATATGAAGCTGGGGCGGATGCACTGATGGTAAATGAGCAGGTGAAAGGGAGTCTGATGGTGTGATTGCCTATGGCCTCTCTGAGAAGCTGCCTATGAGCAGCGCTCACAGAGCCCGGGGACAGAGCTGGGATTTCTGGGGCAGCGATTCTAAACTCTGGCTGAACATTAGAAGCACCTGGGGAGATACAAAACAAACCCAAAACGCCCAGATGCCACTTCCCTGGGAAAGGCAACAGTCTCCATGGGGCTTGGGCATCTGTACCTACTAATCTGGTTGGAGGAACATCCCAGGTAGAAGGAAGGGCAGAAGGCCTGAGGCGGGAACCTGGTGTCTTTCAGGAAGAGAAGGCAGGCCAGTGAGGCCAGAATGGAGGGCCCTGGGGTGGGGGTTGGACTGAGGAGCTCAGAGGGGCAGAGAGGGCTGGCTGAGGTGGGAGGAGATGGGTATAGCTGCATTGGTTAAACCTAGGTTCCACGTGGGTGTATCTGATAATTGAGTCTAAGTACCTGAGCTATTTAATTGCCTGAACCTGGATACCATCCTGGTCTATCTGATTGGTTGAGCGTAGGTCACGTGCTTACGGTCTACCTGCAAGGGAGGCTGGAGATGTGAGACTCTGCCTGCTTCTGGTGCAGATTCCTGAGGTGGGAAATTGTCCACTCAAAAGCCCTCGGGTTGACAAAAACATTGACGGCACCCATTGGAGAATTGCCCAAAGTTTCTGTCAGTCGGACCAGTCGCAGAGAGCAGAATTCACCCAGCCGGTTAGAGCAGAAAGGTTTGGTAAGCCCACTGGTGTGTAATCTGTACTGTGCCAATTTGGCTAGGATGGGAACTACATTTCCCAGAATCCCTTTCCTCGAATGGCTCTGAGTTAGAATAGACCCAAGGAGCAACTTGTATGGGATCTTTGAAGGTGGATAGGAAGCAGTGTTAGGGGCCGAGATAGAACACCGGGGACTAGCTCTTAGTTATAAGAAACGCTAATCATATGCTATTAACTGTGACTGTTGTGTTCTGATTAAAGACAGCACATTCTAACCTGGTGGGAGTTTACAGGGCACCTGGGAGCTCACCTGCAGATGCCGCTCATCCTCTCCATTGGGAGGCGCCTGCTATCCGGGAAAGAAGAGCAACCTTGTTGAGGAAAGGAAACAACGGAGTCCCGGACGCCCCCTGCCCTTTGCAAGCCCCCAGCCCACATTGCTTGTCACCATTATGCCCATTCTTATTCCTTCTGCCCACTTCCCCACGTCACCTGTGTCCTTGTCCCCATATGTGCAGCTGGCTTATGTGGGGAGGGGAGCAGAGGATGACCTGCTGCTCCCCCATGCTGCCTGCATTATTGGAATAAACGCTCATATATGATTCAACCTGTTTCTGCTGGATTGGCTCAAATAGTGCCAGGCAGCCTGGACCTGTTGGTTGTCCAGTTTCAGCAGCAGCTTCTTTCCTTGCAAGATCACTGAGGCTACACCTGGCGACAGACAGCTGCAGCCATGGCAGCAGGCTCCCTGGCCCTCGCTGTCCTCCGTGCTGCGTCCAGGTCTTCTTGCTCCCGGACTCCAGTGCCTGTCCCCCCAACCCCCATGCTTGGCTTCAGACGTGATGGCTCCACACGTCTACCAGCGCCCCCTGCAGACTCATGTGGGTGTCCTGACTTCTCAGATTGCCTGGCTGTGGACTCCCTAGGCCCCCCTGTCAGGCCTTCACTTCCCCAGCTCCTCCCACCAGGGGATAAGGTCCAAGTCCTTCAGGTGTTACTCACCCCAAACACCTGGGCCTGATCTGGCTGCTTCCCTGATTGGATCTGATTGGAACATGATGAGTATCTACAGAATCACTGGGAAGATGGGGAAAGCCACAGGCGGGACTGAGTCACAGTGGGGGTTGGGGTGGTGCTGCTCCCACAAGATCGGGTCGCCTGCACCAGCTCTGCTTGGGCCAGCACCTGCAGGCACACGTGCCCTGTGCAGCCACCGTTCTCCCCACGGACCTTGTGCCTCAGTCTCTGTGACCGCACTGACTGATAGGCCCTCCGGGCTCCAGGTCCTGGCTGTAAGGCAGTCTGCGGGGCAGCTTCAGCTTCCTAGCCTCCTCAGTTCAGGAAAGCACAGCAGGAGGAGGAGGGGTGGCTGGATGTGGAACAGGCCAGTTCTCACCCAGAGATGTGGCCGAGGATTAAAGCCTCGGCTTTGCCATCTGGACCAGGACATGGTTTTCATGGGAAACCACTGTCTACCTGGCCCAGCATACATCCCAAGGTCAGGCCAGTTGGGCACTAGACAGCTTGTTAAAACGATCCAGCGCTGACCTTGGTCCACCTTGATAAACGGAAGAAGGGAGGTTCATTTACGCAGCATCTTCTATAGTTCAGGCAATTGACGTACATCGCATTGTAATAACCTGCTTTTTGCAGCTGATGACATTAGGCCCAGAGAGACTGAGAAAGTTGCCTGAGATCACACAGATATTTAGTGGCAGAAGCTGAACTTGACCCCAGTCTGATGACACACAAAAAAATGCCTGCTCTTAACCATTACTATACCTTTGTCACTATTGGAGAAGCTTTTGTATAAAAGCCACTCATTCACTCACTCCTTCCTCATTCATTCACTCACTCATTCATTCTTAATTAGGTACTCATTCTCAGCTGGGCAGTTTCAGGTGCTGGGGACAATGGTGGACAAAACAGACAAAGGTACTGCCCGACTGGTGTAGCTCAGTGGTTGAGCATTGACCTATGAAACAGGAGGTCATAGTTCATGGTCAGGGCACATGCCCGGGTTGCGTGCAGGAAGCAATGATTCTCTCTTATCATTGATGCTTCTATCTCCCTCTCTCTCTCTCTTCCTCTCTGAAATCAATAAAAAATATTAAAAAAGAGTAGATATAAAGAAAAACCACACAAAAACAGAGGTAGATATAGGGCAGTGGTTAAGATGGGAATTACAAACTGCTCCCAGGGCCAGGCAGAGAACAGAAACCAGAGGAACAAGTTAGGGGAAAAGTAGACACAGACAAGCTTTCTTTGTAAATTAAACATGTTAGAATAGATTTGTGCATCATTTTTTCTTCTTGTAACATGCAGGTCCCTTGGTTTAGTTTTTGTTTTTCCACTTTTGATAGAAAAATATTTCTCCACCATGAAGAACACAGCCAGCATGTGTGATGCTCAATGGTAACTGATGCTTGGCCTCCGTGTGTCAGGGAGACAATAGGGTGTGGTGGGGACTGTGGCAAACAGGTGAGCCTGGAGAGCAGGCAACGTTTAAAGCTGGGCAGAGCTCAGGAACAAGCGCTTCCCAGCCTTGCGGGGCTGATGGCTCCTGAGGCCACCACAGCGCCCTGTTGCCTCCCAGCACAGACACTCCTCTGTACTGGGGTCTCCATGTGGCCACAAGTCAGTGAACTGCTGAAGCCAGGGCGGGGCTGGTTTGGGAAGCCTTTCAAGGGCACCTGCAGGCGGCTCAGGCCGGCCGTGGCATCGCACTGCCCTCTGGTGGTCACCGGAGAGTACAGCTCCGCCAGCGCTGAGCGGTGCTGGGGAGAATGGTCCAGCTTCTCCACTCAGATTCTCCTTTACCCAGAACGACTGCAGACCATGCAACAACCAGGAGCCATCTTTAAAGCATCATGGGAGAACAAAGCCGGGCACAGAGGGGAACATTCTGTCTGGGCCCGTTTACTAGTACATGAACTAGATCAGGCCAAACGAGGTGACAAATCAGAAGCTTGTGGAACCTGGGCAGAGGCTGGGGGCTTGGAAATACCTTCCACCTCCATCTGGGTGGCGCTCGCCCAAGGGCAATCACAGGTAGAAATACCTCCCGATGCACACTTGCGCTTTGTGCAGTGAGCTGCCTAGGTTATAAAATACAGCTGGAAAATCTCCTTCAAGTTCTCGGGGAGTCCCGTGACCCGCCCCTTCCTTCCCACTCCAAGCCATTCTCCCCACAGTGGCCATTCTCCTGCTTAAAACGCTGGTGTCCTCATTGGATCTGGAATAAAATTTGATCAAACCCCAAACCCAGCTCCACGGAGCCCGTGACCCTGAGGAGTTCTGCTAGAAGGTTCTCAGAGCCTCTTGGTCACTCAGGGAAGAGCCTGCCCGGGAAGTAAGGCCACACAGGGGGAAAGAACTTGGTCACCTGGATCCAGCGACGCCGGGAGGAGCTAACCCCTAAAGTTTCTGGGGACTTTTATTTTTTATTTTGGCTTAAGCAGGTCTGAGTTGGGTTTTATTCCTTTTCAGGGAAAAGGTTCTGGAAAGACCAACAGATTCAGAAGCCCCGGGAGTGGCCGTGAAGTAACGACACCTTACCCAGTTCAAAATGTAAACGTGGCTTTATTTAATGCCTTTTCTCCATCGCAAAGTACCGCCTCCTCCCCAGGGCCCCGGTTCCTAGAAAACAAGATGGCAGCATAAGGCACGTGCACAGTCCACACGACGTCAGGTTAGGTCCTTAAACACAAGAACAAGCGACAGTCTTCCCTCGGCCCGACGCCTCCCTCACCCAGTGCTCACCGACCACCGTCCCCGAAGCGCACCTGGGCGGAGTGCTGACCGCCCCACACGCCGTCCAAAAACAAAACCAGACCAACGACTAAGGAGACCAACGACACAGGAATGAGAACGTAATAGCGGGCGATGAGATTTGTCCATAAATTAAAAAGGAGGAGGAAACCCGAGCCTGCCCCCGCCTCGGCCCCAGCCGTCCCCCAGCTCAGCAACGCCTCGCTTTTGCCCTGGGAGCCTCCAGGCAGCGCCTCTCCCCGAAGTCACACGTCCCAAAGCCGCCGCTGAGGGGCGCTGCGCCTCCGGACCCGCGTCTGGACGGGAAGGACGGCGTCGGAGACGGTCCCGGCTCCTCCTCTTGGCTGCAGGGACCCTGCCCAGTGTCCGGCGGGAGGGAGGGGCCCGGGAGGGTGCGCCTGGGCGGGCGGGCGCGCTGCGCGGGTTCTGCTATAAATACTCCAGCTCCAGGGCGTGCCGCAGCGCCTCCAGGTCGGCGTGGCAGGATATGCGCCAGAAAGGCATGTTGTGCTGGAACACAGAACACCAGCCCCGCGTTAGGCCCCGCTCCGCGCCCGCGCAGCCCCCTGGGCACCGCGATGGCAACTCGAGGCCGCAGAGCCAGTGAGCATTTTCCAAACTGGGAGGCACCCACCAGCCCGGCCACACTGGTTTCATCCCCGCTGGGATCAGTTCCTCCTGTGCTGCCTGGTCCTCGCCCCTCCCCTGGGACCTCATGGCATTAACCACGCGGCGAGAAAGCTACTGATTTAAAATGTGTTCTCAATCCTGCTCCTTCAAGAAGAACATGTCTGCGAGGTGCCAGCCCCTCCCTGACACTTGCTCACCTCCGCGTGAACACAGTGTGCGGGGCAGGCCTCGGGGAGCGGGAGGGGAGGTCAGTTTGTTTTCTCCGTCACTTTTGTTTTTTCTCTTTTCCTTTTCTTTACAGCCGTGATGCTCGCTCAGTGTTACTGCCATAGGATCAAGTTTTCTTTCTTTTAATTTTTATATATTGATTTTATTTTATTTTTTTAAATGTGTTTTTATTGATTTCAGGGAGAGGAAGAGAGAGGGAGAGAGAATCATCCAGGGGCTGCCTCGGGCATGCCTCGAATTGGGGATTGAGGCCAAAACCCGGCTGTGCCCTGACCAGGAATCGAACCAGGGTCCTCTGGGTCCATGGGTCGATGCTCAGGCATTGAGCCACACCAGCCGGGCTTGTTTATTAATTTTAGACAGAGAGACAGAGAGAGAGCTGGAGAGAGAGTCACTTGTTGTTCCACATACCTGTGCACTCACTGGCTGCGTCTCCTATGTGCCCTGACAGGGCCTGAACCTGCAACCTTGGCATATTGGGACGACTGAGCTACCCGGCCAGGGCGGGATCCATTTTTCAAATTTAATTTATTTTTAATTAATTAAATTTTGTTGTTGTTGTCATTAATCTTCACCTGAGGATATTTTTCCACTTATTTTTAGAGAGGGTGGAAGGGAGGGGAGAGACTGAGAGAGAGAAACATCAATGTGAGAGGCACAATTAGTTGCCTCCCACATGCACTCAATCCCCAGCCCAAGACCCTTTAGTCCTTGGGCCAATGCTCTACCCACTGAACCAAACCAGCTAGGGCAGTTTTCCAGTTTTAAATAGAAGTGAGTTGATTGGAAGAAACACATTAAGTAGATAATAGTACGGGTCAGTGATTTTCACCTGCTGGGCTGCAAGAATTTTTAAAGCAGGCAACACCTGACTACTTAGTCAGGGGCACTGACCTCTTTCCCCTTAGATTGCCAAAGAAAAAAATGACAACAGCCATACAACAACAGCTGTCCAGTGTGAAATGAAATCAAAATTACACCTTTTTTTTTTTCCAAATCAACAAAAAAAAGTTTGGGTGTGCCGCCACAGAATTTCAGTAACCAGTTTATGCCGTGAGATGAAGGTTGAAAATCGCTGGCATAGGTAGCATGCAGATGGAACGGAAGTGGTGGCTGGTCTGGGAAGGGGTGTGTTAATGTTGAAATCACTTGTGTGAGCAAGAAGTTTGTGAACGATTTCCACAGCATGAGGGTTAGAAGCAGTGTCCTGTCCCAAGCTCGGCTCTACCGCCACCTGCTGGGGGACCTGAAGCAAGACACTCTGCTGTTGGGAAGATGTAAGCTAAGTGCTGTGTCCCATTGCACTTATACTAAGTGCTGTGTAAATATCAGCAGCTTCACGATTATGTGTATGTACGTCATGCTGTTCATACAAGGAGATGCTGTATAAGTAGGACAAAGTCAGGAAGCATGCAGGACAAGCAGGACATGTATGTGAAGGGATGAATTTGGGGGGTCCTCAGCAGTTTAAACAATAAGATATGCAATGTTTTGACACAAAATGTTTTAAATAATAGTCTTTTGAATCTACTGTTACTGAGACAGACACTGTGCTAGGTGCTTTATTATCTTGCTGAGTCACCAAAACAAAAACACTCAAAACAAAAACATCTTTTTCAAGTAGGGTGGAGAAAGAGACGAGACTTTAAATGCATTACTTCATTTAACCCTATCAGGAACCCTCTGAGCGAGGAAACTGAGGCACAGAGACGTCACGTCTGGCTTCAGAGGAGAAAGCTGACTGCGTGTTATCCCTGGAAAATGTAACCATTGGGTAAAGTGGCTGCCTGCCCAATAGCCATCCTTCCTTACTGCTTGCTTCCAGAACCCTGAATCTGGCAGCACTGTGCCCAGATAATCGAAGCGAATAATGCAACCCTATGCCTGTTTGCAGGGATTTGTCCGGTATCTCCCTGATTGGTGACCTGTTGAAGCCAACAGGGAAGCTGGCTGGGGGCGTCTGAGAAAGGTTTGCTTCCATGATTAGAGAGAAGCACCTGAGGCGAACTCCTTCCTTTTTGGATGCTGTCATGTTAGGATGTGATGCCTGGAGCCGTGGCAGCCGTTTTGAGGTCACGAAGCCACAAACCAGAGAAGACAAGGCCAAAGGGAGAGCAGAATGATGGGAAGGGAGGCTCGTGCCCCGGGCACAGCTACTTCTGACCTTGCTGGGTCATCACTCCTAGGCTTCCTGCCGCCTGCAGCGAAGAGGCCCGGAGCCTCCTCCAGGCAGTCACTGGCCTTACAGCATTGACCGAGCAGCAGAGGGTGCTTGCTGAGCAAGTGGCTGCCCGCAGTTCTTGTGCGAATCCGGCTGCCCCGAGGTTCATGCCCCCGGGGTAGAAACTGCAGATGTCCTTTCAGTTCCAGAGAACATCAAACCCTTTCCCTGCCTCTAGGGTCGCTGCATCGGGGCCTGCTAGCTCTTCAGCATCGCTCATCTTCACCTTCCCGGCTACGCTGGGCAAGATAATCGTCACCCAGAGAGATCTTGTCCCTAGAACCCGTGCCCGTGCGACCTTACATGGCAGAAGGGGTTCTGTGCACCTGATTAAGGGTCTCAGGCGGGGAGATTACCCAGAGGGCAGCGACTTTGTCTACCACTGTGTCTCCAAGGGGCCTCGGGACAGGCGGCAACCACCTGTGGGGGTCACGTCGGAGTCACAGGGAGCAAGTCCACAGATGAGAAATGAACATGGTAATTTTATCTCGTGGAAAGTGCTCTGAAGGAAATAGAATGGAGGATAGAAAGCAGCTGAGAGGGAGGGTATCTCCCTTTGCTAGCTGGGTCAGGGGAGGAGGTGACATTTAAGCAGGCCCTAGAGGATGAAAAGGAGGAACCTTGCAAATGCGTGGGGTGGTAGTCGGGGTCAAAGATCACAAGTGCAAAGCCCTGAGGAGGGGTGGAGCCTGGGATGCCAGGTTCACTGCGGCATTGCATGGCTCTAGGCACATAATAGGTGCACAAGAAATATTTGTGGGAGGAAGGGAAGGAGGAAGGCAGGGGAGGAGACAATTCCAGCATGTCAGCAAGGGCACTTCCCCAAACCTGAAAAGGATGCGTTAAATTGATTGTTTGCTGCCAGACAGCTCAGGGCATCTTAATCTACATGTTACTGCCTCCTACTGGCCAAACACCTGAACAGCTGTAGGCTAATTCTCCCCAATCTGACAATGGACTCTATTGAAACCTGACCCTTTGACGTGTATATCTCTGCCTTGTCTCAGGACAATTTGTGTTAATAAAAAGCATGGGGTCCTGAGACGAGGAGATCTTAGTTTCTTTTTTTTTTATATATATTTTATTGATTTTCTACAGAGAGGAAGGGAGAGGGATAGAGAGCTAGAAACACTGACGAGAGAGAAACATCGATCAGCTGCCTCCTGCACACTCCCTACTGGGGATGTGCCCGCAACCAAGGTACATGCCCTTGACCAGAATCAAACCCGGGACCCTTCAGTCCGCAGGCCGACGCTCTATCCACTGAGCCAAACTGGTCAGGGCAGATCTTAGTTTCTTAAGCTGGGCTCCTCTGACCCCCAAATGCCTTTCAAGATTATATTTAGTCTCTGGACTCTTTAAGTTGCGCACAGCCCCTTCTCCAGATTGCTGAACCCTTCTTAATGCCAGAACAAGAACCGCGGCATGAGTTCGTCAAGCAAAGCCCTTAACAAACACATCTTTCTCCCACTCTCTCCCTTGTTTTCAGAGGGTGGGCTGCTAGCTGGTCAGAACCAGCCTTCGACATTCAGCACACTCTCTTGCTCCAGGGAAGCAGAATGCTATCCATCATGGGCAGATGCCACCTCTAATGGCTTCCAGTCTCAGCTCCCCACCCTCTCCTCACCCCGCCACCCTTCCCTCCTCTGCAAGGGTGGCTTCTGGACGCTACCCGGCCACTCCTGTCCCCCTGTAAAGATGGTCATTCATTTTTCCGGGAGGATATGAGCAAAGGAGGGAGGGAATGCTTTCGTCGTCTCCCTCCAGGGCCTGATGGGTCCAGAGTGCAGGTGGATTTATCACGTGTGGAGAGGTGGAGACAAATGACCCACTGAAATGGAGATATTAACAACACTGTCAGCCGAAACAAAGCCCTCTGTCCTGTCGCCATATTTCACGCTGCCCAGGTGTCTGGCGGCCGGGGCTAATGACTCCCACCCATCAGGCCAGGAGAGCCGCTGGCACACACTTTTCCTCACTAGTGGGCAGGGCTGCTGCTTCCGACACTGGGGAGGGTTTTAGGGGAGTTGCTGTGTGGGGGTGTGTGCCCTAGTCTTCTTTAGTGGACTCCACATCAACTGAAAAGCTCAGGGGTGTAGTCTGACAGTGTTTGAAACTCCTAAGTCTGTCTCCTCCCTGCCAGGTGCTTGGAGCAAAATGCACATCAGTTTGTCTGTACCAGCTGTGTGACCTTAAGTAAATTAATTAACCTCTCTGAGTCTCAAATCTGTCTCCTCAAAATGAAGTGGGATAATACCCATGTTGCAGGGAGGTTTTGAGGATGAAATGAAACGATAATGGCAGTAATAAAGAGTTGTAGTTGAGGGCATGAGTGTAAATAATTTTCCCTTTATTTCTCTAATAGAATCATTAGATACTGATGTTTTGGGCAGTTATATGTCATACTATCACTAGTATTTCATTTTAGGGTTAGAAAGGGGTCATTTAAAAATATCTGCGCCCAATCCAACTGGGCACTTGGCAGTGACAGTTCTCCAGGTGAGAACGAGAGGGCGTGCTCAGGGCCACAGGCCGAAGCTGCTCTCCAACCCAACTTCGACAGAAGCAAAGCTCAACATCCAGTGTCAGGCTTAGGGCAGAGCTTTCCACTCCATCCGCCCTGGGAGAGGGGAGGGGCTCTTGACGCCCCTGGGCCCTGGCAGCGGGCACAGGCAGTCTCACCATGCAGACCACGCACTGGATATGGCGCGGTGCTTCTGGAACTCCAGTGATTCATGGGACAATTCCCGTGACTCAGGCACCACTTTGCCATATCCTTGTGTATCACCTCGATTACTGTCAGTAATTTAATACTTTCCCTTTAAACCAATACGTTTTTTAAAAGTGAAAGCACTTCCTCTTAAAGCAAGTGCTCACAGTGAAAGCTGAGGTCCTCCCAAGGGCTCCCCGCCCCTCCCCCACTCCCCACTTGCCTGGCCTGCCTCTGTGGCCCTGCTGGCTCCCTGCGGGAGGCTCCAGCCTGCAGGCCTTTGAACGTCTTGAAATGCCCTCCCTCTGATATCCACTTGGCTCACTTCTCTTCCTCCTCTTGACTTTAATCAGGACTTTAATCCGATGTCACCTCCAGGGAGGCCTGCCTTGGCCACTAACTACTCTTGCAAACTGCCCCCACCCCTAGAGTCCCCTCTGTTCCCATTCTCTGCTTTGTTTTCCCCCAAAACTTTGCTCACTACCTGACAGCAGTTACACTTAGGTGCTTATTGTCCCAGCCTGTGAGCCCTGTCTGTGCTGCTCACTGAGGGATCCCCAACAACAGTGGCCGGCACACAGTAGGTGCTCAGTTAATGGAGCTTACACTGTAGCTGGAGGATCTGTCATTAAACCACTGATTACATAGATAATCCTCTCCTGACAAGTGAGGAAAATGTCCTGAAGAAAGAATAAGGACCCTAGGGGGTGCGGAAGGGGGAGTCACAGGCAGGGCTGACCTAGCTGCCGGTCTGAGAACTCTTTGCGCAGGAAGGACTGCTGGGCTGAGACCTGAAGGATGAGCTGGAAAGGGAGCCTTCCAGGTGGAGAGGGCAGTGTACGCACAGGTTCAAGCTCTTCTCTCCTGAGCCCTTCCCACACCCTCGGGGCCTTCCCTTTCCTTATGGGGCTCATCCTCTGAGACCCTAAACATGGCTGCATTTCCTTGGAATTTGTTGTCAGGGAGAGGGAGGAAACCAGGTCCCCAAGTTAAGCTCCGTGACATTAACCATCCACTTCCCCGTCCTCTGGGATGGGGGTGCGGGTCCCTGGGACGCTGTTGACAGGCCCAGACCCAGGCCTTTGGCAGCTGTTTCTCCTCCAAGACCAGAGCTGCGGCTACCAGAACCCTTACCCCTCTCCTCATGGGCCTAAGGCCACAGATGCGGGGCTTTCTTTCTCATTAGCTTAATGCCGTCTTTATTAGCTGGGAAGGGCTCCTGGAACATATGATCAGTGAGAATTAAATAAAGACACACGTGCACCAGCCCCCTCCAGCCTGCCCTGACAGAGCGTCTCCAGCGCAGAGCAGTTGTTCCAGAAACAATCCAGGGCTAGCAGGGCGGCGGCCAAAGGCGCCGAGGGGGATTTGCAGGAGGAAATTGCTCAGGATGCTTCTGCGATGTGCAAATGGGAACGGGTAGGCCCTGCAACGAGCAGCAGGTGTGCTCAGAGCCCGGAAAACCACGCAATGGCTCAGGAGAGGAGCAAAAGCAGCAGGAGGTGCAAGAAGTACCTTTTTCGCTCCCTGCTCCTCTTCGACCCCGTCACCAATCACGATATAGACGGCTTTCCTGCCGAACCTCTGCATTATCCTCTCGAAGCAGCTCTCCTTCCCTGCAGGGGGCGGGAGGAGAGAAGCGAGTGAGGCACAGAGTGCGCGCGGCGAGTGAGGCGCTGGCTGAGCCTTTGCTGGGTGCCCTGTCCTCCTAAGGGTTGAGTGTTCATCATCTCACCCTCCAGCCACTGAGGCTTACAATG